>PVLC010015485.1:0-37275 GCA_004027655.1 Graphiurus murinus | reverse complement strand
TAAGACATAAGCATTTTGAGATATACACTGGTCATAACAATTTTAACAATTTAAAAACATTTTGAACAGTCAGAGTCACAGCGCCCCGAAAGGCCAGATAAGTACAGAGCAGACATTTGCAAACCTATGGCTAACATTCCATTTTCAGATGTTTACTTAATGTTTTATCATTGTCAGAGAGCTTAAGGGGGGTTTGGACTCTTCTGAAATCCAAGGGGACCTGGGCTTCTGCATTCTAGTAGTATTTTAATTTTTCTATCCTTACAAGATAATTAATATGTGAAAACATAACTTTTTTTCTAACAACAAAACTTGAGTCGAGATTCACTTTGGGTCCCATGTGAGTACATGATACATTATCTCGGATCAGATCCTTCTAGATGACTTTCCTCCTTACAGATCTCCTTTTGCCCCCCACCAAAAGTGGAATGATTAGAAGATATGCTCAATGTGTTCTTTAAGAGATACCTAAACCTGCTCAGCTGGAATGTTCACATTCTGACTCTCCACAGGGGTAAAAACTACAACATGAATAGCTTGAAATCATCAGATGTCTCAAGTGAACTCCCAGTAGACAAGGCTCTCATTGCATTCTGCTGCTGCTGATTGAGAAAGAGACAATCATGTATTCTAAAATGTAGATGCAAGTTAAAGAGTTATAAATCCTAGACTGAGAAGACCATGGGCATCATATACTCTATTGTTTCGTTTTTTTTCTGGAAATATTTGATTTATTTTTGATTTTTTAATACGCATCTCTCCTAAGTTACTGGCTTATACATATACACATTGACTTAAGAAAGAACGGAGTCGGGCATGGTGGCGCATGCTTGTAATCCCAGCATTCAGGAGGCTGAGACCAGAGGATCCAGGTTCGCAGCCAGCCTCAGCTACCTAGTGAGGCACTCCACAACTTAGTGAGACCTGGTTTCAAAATAAAGAATAAAAAATAGGGCTGAGAGTATAGCTCGGAGGTAGAATGCCCCTGAGTTCAATCCCCAGTACCGCAAAAAAAAAAAAAAAAAAAAAAAGTGGCAGAGCTAGGCGTGGTGGCACATGCCTGTAATCCCAGCAGCACCTGGGAAGTTGAGACAAGAGAATCATAGATTTGAGGCCAGCATATAATAACTTAATGAGACCCTGCTTCAAAATTAAAAAATAAAATAATGCTGGAGGTGTAACTCAGATGTAGAATGCCCCTGAGTTCAATCCCCAGCAACACACACACACACACACACACACACACACACACACACACACACACACACGAGAAGCAGACCAGTAAGCAGTAAGGCTTCCAGACTGCTCCCTTTGGACCTTTGTGCCCCTTGTCATAGAGGAGTTCCATGAGCTACTTTCCTTGCTCCCAGAGTAGAACTGAGATGCTCCAAATTCTTCAGAGACTGTAAGGAGACTCTGAGGGAAACAGTCATTCCTGAGCACAAGTTGGCTGTAGGGTGCTTGGCTCTGATGAAAGGCAGATAATCTTAATTAGCTGCAGCTACCAAACAGAAAACTGCAAAACTTAGTGTACATCCATGCTTTATTATGATCTCTCATGGTTCCTTGGAATGCCTGGGGTCAGGGTCTCCTGCATTTGGCAACACATGGAGGCTGCTTCTGAGTCACTTGAAGGCATTGAACATCTAAGATGTCATCTCTTCTTCCATATCTGGCACCTCCTCTGAGATCTGGAACAGCTGGGCCAGGCCAGGCCTGTCTGTCTCACCACACGGATCCTCTATCTGGCTGGTGGGGCTAGTTCAAAGCAGTTGATCTCAGAGCACTCAGATCTTAGTGATGGCTGGCTTTCCTTATAGTGTGCGGTTCTAAGAGACCGAGTTGGTAGCTGTGTGTCTCTTCTATGATGTCATCTCTGAAGTCACACAGCTCCATTTACTTACCAAAAGTGAGGCACAGGGACTAGTCCAGATTCAAGGGGAGGAAATTTGAATAGGATATGGATCCAGGAGGCATGGTTCATGGAAGAGCCAACTTTACAGACTGGCAAATACAATAGAATAAAGAATTTTTTTTTTGACATTTCAGACTGAACAGGGATTTTGATTTTTGGTGGGTACCTACAAAGGTATGAAGATATCTCCAGACTGAAAATTGGTGTTGTGAGCCCCTTCTACAGTCACAAACCACAAACCACAAACCACCCCCGAAGTGCCCGTAAAAAGGTATAGGAGATGGCTTCTGTGGCAAGGGCAGGTTTGATTTGTTGTTGTTGCTGAATTCATTATTTTAGAACTAGGCATGGAAACCATCTAAAGGGGGTGATCCAACAGACGTTTAAGAAGTCTGCACCCGTAAACTAGTGAGTGGTGCTTCCCAAGTCCTATACGTGGATAGAACATTGTCATGAGTCATTACTGATAGTATTAATGCTATTAATGGTAATAAAGCAAAATAGTATACTAAGAACCAAGGGATATTTTCCTGACCTCTGGTCCATTTGTTACACTCATTCACTTCTCAGTGTAGTGTAGTTTATTTATGGAACTGATTTGCTGACACCTTGCATCACCTTGAGTGTTCTGAGTGTGTGGGGTCCAGACAGATGGCATGTATGTGGGGGCAGTGTAATGAGACAAGTTAGAGCTTTCAAGCTGCTCAAGAGACTGTCTTCCCAACTATCCAGCACCCACCCTGTCTCTTTTCTTCATAGGCCTTTTCCTTATTTCCCCTCTCCATTTCAAATTCAAACAGCAATAATAATAATAAGGTGAGAAATAAATATAATGACAAAAATAACAACAATAGAAGCCAGGAGTGGTGGTGCATTTCTGGAATCTCAATACTTGGAAGGTAGAGATAAAAGAATTTCAAGTTCAAGGCCAGTGTGAGACCCTATTTCAAAATAAAAAATTAAAAAGGACCAGGGATGTAGCTCAGAGGTAGAATGCCTCTGGGTCTGATCCTGAGTCAGTCTCTCTCTCTCTCTCTCTCTCTCTCTCTCTCTCTCTCTCTCACACACACACACACACACACACACACACACACACACACACACACACACACAAACACATGAGAAAGAGGGGACAGAGCTGCTTAGGAAAAATTCCAGATGATAGGAACCATACTTACGGAAAGTGAAATACTATATATTTACAGTTTCTGGATACCTTAATTCTGATAAAATTCATGCTGAAAATGTAATTTTAAAATCAAAGCAACAAACAACCTGAGATGGTCACAGGAGATTGGAGAGAATAAAGATCGACTTAATGAATGCAGCACGTATTCAGTTTCCCTGATTTCAGGGGAGAAAAATAAGAAGAAAAGTAAAGGACAGAGTATGTTAGAGAAAGTGATAAAGGAAGAAGAGGGACTGGGCATGCCAGGGAGAAGGTGAGGCAGAGGTTGTTCTTGAGGAGAAAGATATAATTGCTACCAAGCATATTCTTCTGCATACAATAGTGAACATGAAACTAGATGTGAAGTTTGTAATATTAATTTTTTTCTGGGAGATAGCAGTAGAGGGAAGAAGAGCATGTCAGAAGGGGGACGATGGGACAAATAGCATGGTCACTGTGATGGGGGCAACCTGTTCGACGGGAGCTTGAGAACAGCATCTTGACACACTGGGCTCAGCTTCACTTTTCTCCAGGCCAGTATTTTCACTGATAGAGTTGTAATAAATGCTCCTATTTGAAGAATAGGAAAACTTCTGAAAACTCTCTTTGAATTAAGATGCAATCAAGAAAGTAAAGGGGGTATTAATTCATTGCATGGCTTTGAAGTCAACTCCTGGGCCTGCCACTTAGTAGTGCTGTGACCCAGGCAAGTTATTTATCCTCATTCAACTACAGTTTCCTCATCTGTAAAATGGGAATAGCAATAGAATCGGACTCATTTGGTGGTTGTGAGGATTATGTGAGATGTTTGAAAAGTCTAAGCATGTTATATACGATCTCAGTACATGGTAGTTGGTGTCGTTGACTCCATTGTGTGTGTGTGTGTGTGTGTGTGTGTGTGTGTGTATGTGTGTGTGTGTGTGTTTGTGTGTGGTATCAGGGATTGAACCCAGGGGTATTCTACTTCTAAGCTACACCCCAGCCCTATTTTATTTTTTTAATTTTGAAACAGAGTCTCGCTAAGTTGAGGAAGGCCTCACTAAATTGTTGTTGAGGCAGGCCTCAAACCTGTGATCCAACTGTCTCAGCCTCCCAAGTACTGGGATTATAGGCATGCACCACCATTTCTAGCATCCAGCTTGACTCATTTTTAGAAACAATAACACAGTTCAACTTTCTCAGTTCTATCATTATTTTAACCTCTACTCCCCCTCCAGGATGTACTCTCTGAGTGTAAAAACTAAATATATTTCTTTGCACAGCACACTGATGTTGATGAGAAACACTGGAGAGGCTACAAGGAAGTGTTTGGACAAAGACCCAGTGTTTATGCAGACATATTGGTTAAGCCACACAAAATGTTTCCATTTTTCTGAATTTCAATTAGTTCTAATTCTTGACTCCACTGTTCTTGATTTTGGAGTGAAAGGGTTTTCAATGGTCCACTGGACAGCTGGATTAAGCTGTACTTAAGTTACTTATATGCAGAAATAAACTTGTCTTCTTCCCTCTTATCCTTCCTGTACAATGGCACATTTCTACTAATTGCATTATTCTCAGTGATTCTCCTGGGTCCTCTGGATAACAAGTAGAAGCAATGTTACAGGACATATGCTTTTACGCTTTATTGGCCACTGTTATCCACAGCCTGACACTGAAGCTGAACAAACAGTCCAGACCCAAATGTGAAAACCCAGTGATCGTCAATTGTGTGAAGTCTGAATTTGATTAGAGTACCATTTCCCTGCCCTTTCCCCTGTGCTCATAAAGAAAGAAGCAGCTCTGAAACCCCTAAGAGATGCTGCTTGATTTAAGCCCTGTGAAATTCTAACCAAGAGGTAATAGAAAGGAGAAACCAAGCTGATCAAATTTTCCTTAGGAGCATTGGTCTGTTTCACCTGTGGTAATTGGCCGAGTTCAGGCCTGCACACTGACAAGCTACAGGAAGTTGCCAGAAAGAACCACCAATAAATAACCCAATGCTTTGGAAAACAACCTTTTATGCTTCCTGGTACTGATTTAGATGAAATCTAAGAAGAGTGTACATGCATGCAGGGTGAGTAAGCGAATTGAGGTGATTTTAGAGGGGGGGGAGTAAGAGCTATTGGTTAATTACGAGTCGAGTTTTGATGCTGTGGGGTTGTTAATTGGATGGAGGACCCTATATAGAATGTGAGTTGGTTTCTACTAAAGCATTCTAATAGAAGAAGAAGCCAAAGAGAGAGTATTACCTTCTCTCTCAGACACAGATAATTTAACCTATTTATTGGAGCATTTCGTAAGAAACAAAGGAGGAAAAAAAATTCTCACAGGTGTCCTTTTAATTTAGTCAGCGCAATGGGGTATTGTGACCAAAACTGCTTAGGCTGCAGGGCCTTTTGCTAAAAGGGCACTTCATAGAACCATCCTCTGGAAAGGTGTCAGGAATGAAACTATTTATGGCATAAATAGGGAGATGAATCTTAAATAGCTTGCTCTGAAAATCTGATATTTAAAATAAGAAAAGTCATCAGAGCATTTCAGGTGTATTTGACAGTCACATACCAGTCCACACCAGCTTCACCAGGCCTGATATTCACATGCTCAGAACAGCCTACTATGGCTCGATGGGTTTTGATGAAATTGAAAATTGGAGACAGAGTTGAGGATAACTCGATTCATACAAAGGACCAAGAAATCAAAGTTCTTTTTTTCAGCAGCCAGGAGCAACCTGGCTGCCCTAGAGGAGGGAGCAGAGAGTAAATGTGAGGAAGACCAGAGCAGGTGTGCCTCACGGCAGCTTCACTCACCAAATATCCAGAGCAAGACAGTACTCAGTTCTGGCGCTTGGACCTCATCTATCAAAGGGTCAATGTTTATTCTGAATCATCAACTTTTAAGTACAAGATACATTTCACATCAAAACAGGACAAAATTCCCCAAATGTGTTTCAATTCAATGCTGCAAGTATCTGTTGAGTACTGATGTACCAGGTACTGCTTCTGGATCAGGGCTCGTTGGTGGATAAGAGATGGAAAGTGAAAAATCAAGAGCAAACCATCCCTTTCCTTTGAAAGGGAAAATCTAAGTCTCAGAGCATGAATTTCAAATTGTTCTGTGTCTGAGGTACCTTGTGTTATACTCATCACTTCAGAAGCTCCCACCAATGAAGCTGCTTCTCTGGCTTCGTGTTGACTGAGACAGAGCTGGAATGCTCCTTCAGCAGAATTTACTGCACCATTGTGTCATTTCCAATTTCAGGGACTTTTAGGGGAAAAATGATTTCCCTTTATTTCAGGAAGCAGTTATTGAGAGGAAGTGGACGGGGTGAGGGGGTGGGGATTAGAAAAGCAGCAGGCACGTTTATTTTTTCGGAGTGCCAGATTCTCCTGCTGCCCCAGGCTACATCCTGGCAAGGTCTGGGCTCCACAACCAGCAGCTCTCCCCTTTGTCAGCGGCAGTGACACTGTAGTCCCTTTGAGGGCTGGGCGAACGTGCCCAGGATAACAAAGAAACACATGTAAATAAGAAACCTCTGGGGTCTGTAAGCTTTTGACAGTTCACCAGTGTCCATTTGTTGAATTCTGCACTAGCGAAGCAATAAGAATAGTCTCTGACCTTTTGGTATGAAGAAGAAGACCAACTGGGGGCCTGAAAAGTACATGATGATGAATTGGCAATAATATTAACAATAAAACTTTGGAGAAACGAGCTTTTATTTTTGGTCTCTCCCTGGCCTATTTCCCATTCCTTGCCTTAGTTCCCCAGGTTGGAAAACATGCATCCCAGTTTTCTTCCTTTGGGGAGCCACGTGGTAGATGAGGCGCTGGCTGTCTCGGGGTAGGTTGGCCCATCTCTCTTCTCGTTCTCCCTGCAGCTTTTTTTGGGAGAAATTGCGATGAATCTCCTGGGAAGTCCCTGGGCCCAGATCTTTGCTTCTAAGCCCTTTCTAAACTGGGCCAGTGCATAAAAATTTCGGCAAATTCAACACTGGAGTCCAGAGAGCACAGGGGCAATGCCTGCAGTTCATGAACAGTATCATTCGACACTTAACATCTAATACCGTGTACTACTACTGACCTATTTGAAAATGGCTTTTCCCCCCAGATAATTAAAAAGAATAGCCTTAGTGAAAAATATTAGTCTATGTGTAGAAAAATAATATACCACATATATGAAAGAAATAAAGGATGCATTAGAAATCATAATTTCATTACCTAGAGGAAGCCAATGTTAATATTTTTGCATTATTTTTTAGATTTAACTTTATGTTGATATGCATTTGTCAAAAGATCAACTGTATCATGCAACCTGCTTGACAAACTCCTTTATGTTTTCTGTATCAACATAGATTTTAATTTCTTTTTGATGGTCTCATATTAAATGACTCAAGTTATCCATTACTGGTGAGTATTTGGGTTATTTCTGATTCTTAAAATCTTTGCTCTTGCATAAGTGCAGCATGGTGGGTATTCTCATACATACTACACCTGATGTACTTGTAATCATCTTCCTTTTGATAAAGTAGGAGTACCACTTTGGGGTCAGATTGTATTAAATTTTAAAGGTTTGTAAAGCATGCTATAACCTCCAGGGAGGTTGAGCCAATATGTTCTGCTAGCAGCAGTATAAAAATACCCACTTTCCACCCTTCACCATAGGTCCAAGTGAGCGTTTCCCTGGGTTGATTACAATATTTTGATCTCTGCCAATGAATTTGTTGTTTTGTTTCACATTTGTTGATTACAAGCAACTTTGGAGGTATTGTCATTTATTTATTTGTCCTACTTATTTTCAAATATGTATTCAATGCCCAATATGTGCCAGGCATGTGGCATGACCTGGGGAAATAATAATGAGAGAAAAAAAAAGTTTTCACTTTCGTGGAATTTAGAATTTAAGGAGAAACTATTAGTTTCCTAGAACTTCTATTACAAAATACTGTCAACTGGATGGCTCAAAACCACGGGAATTTACGTTTCAGTTGTGGAGACTACAAGTCTGAATCAAGGTCTTGGTAGGGCTGTGCTCCCTCTGAAACCTGTAGGGGAACCTTCCTGGCCTATTTCTGGCTTCTGACGGTTTGCCAGCCATCTTTGGCATTCCTTGGCTCGAGAGGCTTTATTCCAATCCTCTGTCTTCACATGGTGTTCTCCCTTTCTTCACATGAAGGTTTTCTTATAAGGAGACCAGCCACATGGTATCAGGGTCCACGTACTCCAGTATGGCCATCTTAACAGTATTATTTTTGGCTATTAGAAAATTTTGGATAGTTACATAATTTTAGCTATTGACGTTTTCTTTATGTAGAATGCAGTGTTTAAGAATTCAAGTTTTAAACTGGGCGTGGTGGCGCACGCTTGTAATCCCAGCATTTGGGAGGCTGCGACTGGAGGATCCGGGTTCACGGCCAGCCTCAGCTACCTAGTGAGGCACTCCACAACTTAGTGAGACCCTGTTTCAAAAAAAAGAACAAAAAATAGGGCTGGGGGTATAGCTCAGAGGTAGAATTCCCCTGAGTTCAATTCCCAGTACCACAAAAAAACAAAAAAACAAAAAAACAGAATTCAAGTTTTGTAATCACACTGCCCAGCTTAAAATCCTGTCTCTGCTACTTATTACCTGTGGTGTTGGGCAGGCTGTTTAAGTCACTTGTTAGCAGTTCTTTTACCTGCAATTTGAGAATGACAGTAGCACCTATCTTATTACGGATAGTTTAGAATAAACAAAAGACTTGAGAATAATGTCAGGTACAATATGTATATGTTAATAAGAATTAAGGTATGGTTGTTATTGTTATAGAGTAAATATGATAAAGAAAATATATTTATAAGCTCAAGTTCCAGGAGTATATTGGAAATAGGAAAATTAAATATTTTGGGGAAACAAAAGCTGCAAAAAATATTGGGAGCAAAAAAGGACAAGGAGAGTAGAAAACAGACAGGTCAGTTTAATACCATCTAGAAGCTGTGATAGAAAATAAGGAAATGTGTTTAAGTAACTTTAATCACAGAAGAAAAATTTGGTGTGTGTGTAATTAAAAGAAAACCAGCTAGCATGGACTCCCAGAAAAACCCATCTAGTCTCCATAAAAGAATGTCTGGGATGTCATAAGATCCCCCATATTATGAAGAAAAGACAATACAGAAGGCATGAGGCAATGGGGAACACTTGAGAGGGCTACCTTGGGGGTAGAAGAGGTTATCTCAAGGTCTGGAGGTCATCATGCTTCTTGAGATCAGCCAGACTAGAAAATCAAGGGCCATATGTTTTCTCTCATATGTGAGAACTAGAGATAAAATAGGAAAGAAAAGAGACATCGTGAAAATGAGGAGAGAAATCAGTAAAATAGTGGAAGAGGATGGAGGAGGAGGAAAGGCTGGGAAAGAGGAGGTTTGGGAAGGAAACAGACCAAATAACGCTATGTGTGTGTATGAATGGATCATGACAAATCTCAGTACGGTGTACAATTACAATGCACCAATAAAAGTTTAACTGGAAAACAATGAGAACAGAGGAGGTTGGTTTGGTCTCAACTAAATATGTAAATTAGGCAGGCAGGTTGAACATTTCAGGATATTTCTCTTGCTGATCTACCCAGATGTCATCAGTACATTGGAGATTTGGGGCCAGACAAGATTGGGAATATCTAGATGCTCAAGATGTGTGAGGAGGTTGGCTTAGGGTTAAGATGACTTGGGCTCCCCTTTGCTCAGATTTCCCTCCTTACCTTTGCTGTCACTTGAAGGTCTGTACCTATCCAGAATGGGAGTAAAACTGGAAGTCTACAAGTATTATTGTCATCCTTGTTATTATCATTATTAGCATATGAGTTATCATTCTAAATAGTATTAGAAATGCTTTCTGTCTTTGATACCATACTTCAAAAGACTTTCATGATCCTGAGATTGATCTATCATTTTCTTTCTCATACTTTTTTAGTTGCATTGCCTTACTTTAGAACTACCATGTTAATAATTTTTACACATATGTCTGTCTCCCTAACTTCTTTCCTAAATTACTAAAGATCAGGAAATGTATCCTTGTCACCCTGCCGTCCAGAATGGAATCAATCCTGGTGGACCTTCAGAAAGTGTCCCTTGAGAAGAGGGTTTTGAGACACCAATCATAAAAGGCTATTGTCTCTTTGTGATCTTGTGTTTGGTGAGGATTTTATTTTAATTTTCAGCTGGCGCTCACCGTGACTGAGGTAGCAGGATTAGGCTCTCTGGTAAGTGGTCAACGCAGTTGGCAGTGGCTCAGGAGGACTCCCTGAGGACAGGCCTGTCAGATAATAAACACACATCATGAGTGCAGACCCTGTGCCAGCAGGGGTCCTAATCATGACTTCCTAGCAAGCAGATGGAATTTCCCCTGGGGAGATGGCCCCTCACCCATCACTTTCATCACTTTCTCTGAGAAGTCAGGGACTAACAGATGATAAGGAACCATTGCTCTTTGCTCCTACCCTGGGTAATTGGCTGGGTTGCCTGTGAACTGTGAGGACTCCATCAACTTGCTGTCTCCTCTCCTGAGCTTGGCTGCTCTGAGGGGAGTGAAGAATACCCAGGCAGAAGCTAAAGGGCTTTTTGTGCTGAGGCCCTGAGCGGGCTCCAGGGGCTACCATGGGCCCTTGTCTTTCCCCACAGCCCCATAAGATTGGAGGGACGAGAAAAGAAGCAAACTCACAGGCAGCCCAGAATGGGGTTTCCACACCTTCTTCTTTTCTTTTCCTTATTCCTTTTTACACGGCCTGATGTAAATTGATTTACTTCTTTGCTCATACATTTAAAATGTGCCTCCTTCTATTAGGTTGTGAATTACACAAGAGTAATTGGCCTCATCGCTGCTCTTTCCTACCACTTTATCTCCCACAGGGAAAAGAGTATTTGCTGCATAGTAGGTGTTCAATAAAGATATGTTTAACTCATAAATGAGCAAATTTATGTTGAATTTTTTTGACAACACTAAGCATATTCACTTGGCTAAAAATCTTTTTAAAAGTGCTAGAAATCATCAAGACAGTCAGTGTTATGTCCACTCACACCCACGCTGCGTCTGGAAACACCCATGGAACACATGGGGTCTCTAAGACTAAGAAGTGGCAGAGCTCATAATTTCTGTACACCTCCCAAAACATCTGCTTCCAGGGAAGTGCACTTCATTGTATGTACGTAAATAAATATTTGTAGATAATTAGTTAAAGTTATAAACACGACACTTATGCTAATCTAATCATTATTCCAGTGGGGGTCAGCTTTCACCGTTCTGAATGTCATGTGGTAGCAATTGCAGTAACTATTATCCAACTTGCATAGGCCTTACACATTCAGAAACTTCATCTTCACTGGTAGGTTCGATGCAAGTGCTGTGTAGAAGGAAGGGCTTCTCATCTTTCTCCTTCCACTGAAAGATTCCCGATTATTTGTCTTTTGCAGATTCCATTAAGTTTTGGAGCTTGGTTAGAGCTTCTGCTCCCAGGAGTCTGGGAAAAAGTGAAGGAAAAGGGAGAAAACATAAAATTTAATTTATATAAGAGATACTTATTAAATGTTTTGCAATGCCAGAGACCACTGGCTTGACATAGAAGCCCAGGTGAACTGAGGTCACTTAGCCAGAAAAGAAGGCAGAAGGAAGATGTGAATACAAGCTTATAAGTATAAGATGACATAGATAAGGCACCTATAAGGTGGCTTTCTTCAAGTTTACCAAGGATAAGACAACAAACAAGCAAACAATCACCCCCAAACTCAAACCAACAACATTTAGGTTAGAAGGAACTGTGAACAGGACTGACGTAAGCGCAGGGGCCATATTTTCTGAACCAGAAATTGAGACACATGGTCTGACACATGATCTGACAGATGGATGGAATATTTTGGATTACGACTGTCCTAGAAAAACCTTTTACAGATGGCATAGGTGTAGCACACAGCCATGGACATGTGACTTGAGGGGCATGGAGGAAATGCCATGCCCTTCTTCAAAATATCTTTTCCAGTGTCGTATCTTCCAATATTAGCAATTTATTTCTGTGTCCCATGGAGGCTCTCAGATATTCCAGCTTGCCTTATGCAAATAGAAATATTTCTGGAATGTAAGATCTTAAGCAATTTTCAAGATCTAGCTTTTGGGGGATTCAGTTTTGAAAGTAAAAGGCTTGGGAACTTGTGGGGAAGAGGAGTGATAGGAGGTAAAGGGAAACCTCCTCATATTTGGCCTAGAGCTATCTGCATCCACAAGAGTCGCCAGATGGTGTCATGAATACCCAGGGAAGTTGTGAATCTCTTCCTTGGAGACTCAAAAGAAGAGATGGCTGGTTGAGGGGCAGCCTTGCCTGGTAAGCCTGAGCTCAGAGCCAGCATTGCTCAGTTCACAGTTGAACAATGAATATTATGCATAAAGAGGCATCAGGCCCTTGCCATCCTGTGCATATCCAATCTGTGAACCCCAAAAGAAAACTCATGGTAGTATCATCTCAATAAAGCAAACTCTTGCCTCTACACCTACAGGATGCAATATTTTGTGTGAGCTCATGATAGAATTCCACGCTCTTGTTCATTTATCATGCTTGTGATGATTTAATGTAAAAAACTATGATCTCTTACAGAAAAAAATGACTTTGAAAGATGTTGAATTTAGAAGTAATTACTTCATGAGTACGGTGTAGAGAGGAGCTGAACCCTGGGAAGGTTTCTCTCCTGCCCCACTCCTTCCTTGACCACAGGCCACTCACCCATGGGTGCTGCATCTCAGCAGACATTTTTCAACAGAGCTTTGCACTGTTGTCTTTCTTGACCATATGTCAAGCACTGTCGTAATATAACAGAGTGGAATGCGAACACAGAGAAGAGATGAAGATATGCATTGCATGAAAGATACCTTGGTAAACTCCTTTTCTAGAATACATGTTGCTTGAAGAAGGGTTCAGATATTTCTTTCCTGGTCTGTCCCCTTCTCTGGCCACAGAATTATTGTAATATGGCAGGTCATTGTGTAACTTATGAATGAGTGAGATCAAAACTTAGTTAATATTAAAAAAGCTCCCATAGGAATATCATTGACAACCCACATAAGTGTCCCTGTAAATAAGCGATACTGGTGACAGTGACCTGTGCCATATGATCCAAAGCACTCCTCCCTTGCTCTATTCCTGTAAATAGTTGCTGTAAATAGGTCTTGTAGATTATTCTGTTTTGCTATCTCCTTGCCTTTCACCTTTTCCAAATCTCACCCACCTTAATTTTTGTTTTCATGACCCCAGATAAAATTATCTGTCGTTAACCTCTATTCTGCAAGACAAGAGATTAAAATTTGTCCACTTTTGCAAAAATGAACATATGGACTTCTGTAACAATCAATCCAGTCTTCTAAAAACAGATTCCTTTCCCTTCCATTTGATGGACACTTAGAAGTTGCCTCTTAGGTACCAGGCACCATGGTCTAAAGCTGCTACTGTGGGTTACTGGTCTGCAAGGAGATGATGCAGACATTGAAAATGAGCATTCAGAAGCTTCACTGACAGGTCAGAATAGCTGCAACATTCATTTTTATTTATTTTGCAGTGGTGTTAGTCCATTATGTACTACAAATTTGAAGAAAAAGGTGCGTGCCTAGCTGCCTTTCTTCCTTATTTCTTTCCCTCCACATTTCCTTCCATATTCCTGTCTTTCTTTCTAACCACACATAGTATGAAAAACACTGCTATAATGAGTAATTATCAGGTGGTATAAAAAGTCACTATGATTATTTTCAAAATTAACCTTTTAAAATGATAGTATTCCAATTAGCAACAAACCTACTCAGCTTTTGGATAAGTGAATATGTTAGTTTTTATTTAGTTCATGTACACACACACACACACATAAATATACACACACATCCTTATATGGTTAAGGACCAAAATAAATACTCACTAGAACAATAGCTTCTTCCTTTTCATAACAAAATGTGATTGCCTCTTTTCTTATATAAATTAATACTTCAATACACACAATGGTAATGAATTATTCTCAGAAGTAGGACATAATAGTTATCTATAACACATCAAGAGAAATTTAGAAATAGGGCTATCCAAGATAATGAGAGGCAAGTGGGAATTTGGGGGAGAAGAGAATTTGACATATGGAAGTAATTATTATGAATCTTAAATTATTTACTAAGTATAGCAACATCGAGATGTGTTTGTTAGTCAACTTAGAAATTTTTCTTGAAAGAGAATATAAAAATGTAGAACAACTGCAGGTATTATGTATTCTAAAAAAAAATCTTCAATCCTGCAAGGCTCTTGAGAAAATCTAGGACTGATCCTGGATGGAGGCACTGGAGTTTGTTTTGCTGTTAGTTGATGCAATCCTTGTTCAAGGAAAAACTGTGAACCATGTCAGCTGGAGGATATGGGGTATTTTGGTTTGCAACTCTTTCTTATTTTGCTTAAAAAGAAAAAATATGTGTGTGCTGTTTACAAAGACTTCAGGGTACTGCTTGCCATTTTTGCTACAAACACAAACAACCTTGACAATCATAATCTATTTTTTTATCCTTTTTCATCCAGACAAGTAAGCAGTCATCAATTATAGACCCTCACATGAAATACAAATTTAGCAGCATAGAAATGAAAACTAAAGCAATTTGTACCTTTACTATTCCAAGGGGAATCATTCTTGGTCTATTTACAATGAAATATTCCCTCTATCTTATACTCTTCTAAGTTATATCAATGTCATCGACCATAACTTGAATCATAATGAGTAGATGATACCCTTGCATGACTGGAATCATGTCATCATTATTAGATGACCTAGTTAGCATATATGGTTAAAAATGCCATTGCCTTTTTATTTATTGACTTATTCAGAATGGCATAGGTTATATCAGGACTGGGCTTTTGCTGTATTATGAGATGACACAGTGTTTTGTTTATTTTTTTTAATCCATATCCACTAACCACATACACTGAGCCACCCATACTACTTTAAAATATTTCCTTACAAACCATATTTTTTTCCTTCTGTGACTTTTATTATCAATGCTCCTGAAAAAAAAAAAAAGTAAACCATAAGCAAAGAAATGTGATAGCCTTATTTCAAAAGCATTGGTAGATCTTAGGAGCCTCAAATCAATAAAGATGTCAGTGAGAGAAGGAAATCTTCCTTGACCTCATGGGGGTCAAATGTGTGCATACGGTGCTTGTTTTCACCGCTGTCTGTGTACGTTCACCAGGGGAGGAGTGGCTGGCTTAGAACCTGCTGAGGGGCTTCCTAAATAGCTCTGCATCCAAGGCCAGGAATCTTGGCACTGTTTCTCATCTTTGCTTACAAATAAAATATGTAAAGGAAGAGAGAACCACTTGCCTAAAAAACAATGCCAGAATTTGTCTTTCCTTTGACACTTCCTTCACTCAAACTTTATTTGGCCTTGAATTAGTGCTTCCTGCAGTTTCAGTTTTTCCACCCCTGATCTTCTGACACCATTACTCTCTTCTCTTTGGGGGGAACAAAAATGGTAGACATGTTATTCTTTCAATTTTGGAAGAAGTTACCATCTTATGTCCTCTGATTGCTTCTCTGGATTTTTATTTCTTTTTAATTCATAGTCAAGTCTCTGCTGTTCTCACAGCATTCTTTGGGACACATTCTTAGTGTTTATGGTTTTGACCACTTACTTGCTAAATTGTTTTGGATTATTTCACAGAATTTAAAAGAAATTAGGGAATGTTTTAAAAAGTTAAGCAACAAACCAAAGAACAATAAAATAGATTTCCTTTTTAAGCTTTGTCCTCTTGTTGATGGTCATTAAGAAATTTGGATTTGTAAGGAAATTTTGAGGCTTTGTGTGTGTGTATGTGTGTGTGTGTGTGTGTGTGTGTGTGTGTGTGTGTGTATGTGGTACTGGGGATTGAACCCAGGAACATTCTACCTCCTAGCTATACCCCCAGCCCTGTTTTATTCTTTATTTTGAAATAGAGTCTCGCTAAGTTGTGGAGGACCTCACAAGTTGTTGAGGCTAGCCGTGAATCAAGGTCCTCTTGTTTTAGCCTCTCAAGTACTGGGATTATAAGCATGTGGCAGAATGCCCAGCTAACTTTGAAGCTTTCTATATATAAGATCAGCGATTCTACAATATTCTTATTTTCAACCTAGTTGATGATCATCCTGGATTAGTCACATGAGGCTTAATGATGCAGTTGGAGGCTTGGCAGATACATGATAAATTAACTATTAAGTGGTTAGAGTGGGTGAGCAATCTTCATATGGTCTGTGTTTTCTTTTCAGATCCAAAGTATGGGTAACAGTAGAAAATGAAATATTTGAATGAGTAGCATATACTATATCTATTGTAGGTTAAGTTAAATGAGGCCACCTTTTATTTCTACTATATAATTGTAAAAAAAAAAACAAATTATAAAAACAAAAAACAAAAAAAGAAAAAACAAAAACAAATCCACCCTTCTGAACCATTTCTCTCAGTATAATACTCATTAGCTCATGATTAATTCTTCATATACAATACCATGAGTTTGCCGAATAAAATCTTAGTTTGCTAAGACATGACTAAAACTGGATCAACAATAATTTGACTATTCTAATTAATTTCCTCTTCTTTTTCAGTTTCCCCAGCAGTTCCTTCTTTCTTAAAAAGGGAACAGTAGGCCGATTGTGGTGGCACATGCCTGTAATTCCAGTACTTGGATGACTGGGACAGGAGGATTGCTGGTTTGAGGCTAGCCTCAGCAACTCAGTGAGACCCTCAGAAACTTAGCAGGACCCTGTTTCAAAATAAAAAATAAAAAAGATTGGGGGTGTAGATTGGAGATAGAATGCTCTTGTGTTCAATATCCAGAACCATACACATGCAAAATAAAAATTAAAAAGGTAATGGCATTTGGGAACGTGGATATAATACTCATTATCTATTACTAAGGAAATCATAAACTTTGATTCCCAATTGTACATCCCTCTGACTAGTGTGTTTTATTGCCAAGTTTCTTCTGTATGTTACTTGTTGGATCCAATCTGTTGTTCATGTTTTGAGCATGTGGCACACTGAGTTGTAAAGATCTCTAAAGCAATTCTCACTGCCCTATGCAGAAGGACCCACGTTTCCAAATAGCACATACACCAGAAATAAAACACTGGATTGCAGTTTTAATATCAAAGCAATATGTTTCAATTGACTAAGCAGGCCACAAACAATTTAGATAAAAGGATGCAATATAACAATTAATGAGCTATAACAACCCCTCATTGAGCATTAACCCTTCAGAGCACATAGGTATATATGTGCATCATAAACATTTATTTACTTGGCATATGAAAGCATTTAAGGCTGTATCGGCTATTTAAATTTAAGATTCGCTGTTTACATATACACAGGTATAAATTAAGAAGTCTAATTGTAAACTTCATTGCTCTGATCATGAAGATTCTTTGAAGGGAAATTGGAATTGAGAGAGAAACTGTAGTATAGGATAAGAGTCACTCTCAACCAATAAATGTGTAATAAATGGCTTCTTTGGGTTTGGACCTGTGTAAAGCATGGGGGAACATGGAAAAGAAACTGAGTCCTGGCCCTTGCCTTAGAAATTATAATGATAGAAGATAAAACTAGCAGTCATAAAGCAATTTAAGAGTTAATGGTATAATTCTGATTAAAAGCACTGACTGAGCTTGAAGTGGCAAGGGGGAGCATCAGAGTCTGGAATAGTTGAGAAAAGCTTTGTGGGCTGGTTGGTTCTTGATCTGGACTTTGAAAGAAAGGTTGGATTTGGATCAAGGGAGGTGAAACTGAGCAAAGCTTGGAAGTGGAATTAACATGGTGTATTTGGGGTTTGGGGGAAGCCAACTGGGCTGCAGATGAAGAATCAAAGCACATGAACACAGGGAAGCCTGACCCAGTGCACTGATATGAGGGCAAATAAGAAGAGTCATGGACTGAGTGCCGAGCTCTGAATCCTGTCGTTGCCTACGTGGAAAAGCAAAGGGGGAGCCATTGGAGTCAAAGAGGTGGAACCAGTCTCTGGATCTTGAGTGCAGGAGAGAATGTCAAGTCTGCAGAGGAAAAGACACAGCCTATGGGCACATGACCCTGGTTCTAGACAAATTAGTGAAACATGGAAGTTAATCTTTGACATCTTTCCTTTATTGCTTGCTGGGCCTCTCTGAAGGCTGGCTATCTTGCTCTGGCTCAGAGTGCACAAGGATTCTTTCTGTTTTGCCTTGTTTCAGTCTTGCAGTAGTTTCCTTTTACTTGTTTTCACATCTTGAAGGGTGAATCTCTGGGGGTTTTGCCAACTATTTGTACACATGAAAGAAGGATAACATCTGGTACTTCATGACTGACCTTGGAGATAATGACCTTTCCCTTTTCTTGGTGAATATGTTGATATTCAGTAAGTCTTTCTTAAGTCTTGCTTTAGAAAGCCCATTTTTTTTTTCTTTTTTACAATACTGGGGGTTGAACCCAGGGCCTCCTGCATAGTAGGCAAATATTCTATCACTGAATTATATCCTCAGCCCCTAAAAAGACAAATTTTGTAGAGAAAAGTTTTAGGTTCACAGCAAAATTAAGAGGAAGACATACAGATTTCCCAAATGCCCTCTGCCCTCATTCATGCATAGCTTTTGCATTTATCAATATCCCTAACCAGACCCATGCATTTGTTATAATTGATGAGCCTACACTCATACACTATAATGACTCAAGGTCTTGGTTTATTTTAGGCATCCCTGTTGATATTGTATATTCTATGGATTTTGATATATATGGAAATGTATAATGATATGTATTCATCATTATAGAATCATACAGTTATCTTCACTGCCTTAAAGATCCTTTGTCTTCTGCCTATCCAACTACCAGTCTTTTTATTGACATCTGATATGAAGCACATTTTTATATACTTGTTTGCCATCTCTATATATTTGGTGAGATGTCTTATAAGATCATTTAAAAAATCTGGTTGTTTGTTTCTTTTTTTTTTTTTTGCGGTACTGGGGATTGAACTCAGGGTCATTCTACCTCCGAGCTATACCCCCAGCCCTGTTTTTTATTCTTTATTTTGAAACAGGGTCTCACTAAGTTGCGGAGTGCCTCACTAGGTAGCTGAGGCTGGCCACAAACCCGGATCCTCCTGTCTCAGCCTCCCAAATGCTAGGATTACAAACGTGTGCCACCACGCCCGGCTGGTTGTTTGTTTCTTATTGCTTCATTTTTAGAGTATACTTTAAATAACAGTAATTTATCAGTTTTTTTTTTTTTTTGCAAATATTTTCTCCCAGTCTGTGGCTTGTCTTCTCATTCTCTTGACACTGTCTTTTGCACAGCAGGCACATTTAAATTTAATGAAGTCCAGCTTATCAATTATTTCTTTCATGGATCAAGCTTTTTTGTTACTAAAAAGTCATCCACACTCCCAAGGCCATTTCTATTTTTTCTTTGTTATCTTCTAGGAGTTCTGCAGTTTTGTGTTTTATATCTAGGCCTGTGGTCCATTTTGAGTAAATTTTGTGTGAAGGATATAAGCTTTATGCCTACGTTCATTGTTTTGCATATGGATGTCCAATTGTTTTAGCACCATTTATTGAAAACCCTATTTTTGTTCCATTGTGTTTCCTGTGCTCCTTTGGCAAACATTAGTTCATTATATTTATGTAAGCCCATTTCTGGGCCCTCTATCTTGTTCCATTGATCTGTCTATTCTTTTGTCAATAACTTACTTGATCATTGTAATTTTATAATAAGTTTTGAAGTTGAGAAGTGTCAGTCCTCCAACTTTATTTTTCTTTTTGAATATTGTTATTCTGTTTCAATATTGCCATTCTGGGTCTTTTGCCTCTCCATATAAACCCTAGAATCAGATTGCTCTCATCTGCAAAATACCTTGCTGGTTTTTTTATTGGAATCGCATTGAGTCTATAGATCAAGTTGTGAAGAACTGACATCTTGGCAATATTGAGTTTTTCTATACTCAAACACAGAATATCATTTCATTTATTTAGTTCTCTGGTTTTTTTCAGAGTTTTGTTTTCCTCATGTGATTCTTGAACATACTTTGTAAAATTTGTGCCAAAAAGTTTTACATTTCTGGGTGGTAAAATAAATCACATTATGTTTAAATTTCAAATTCTACTTGTTCCTTGCTAGTACAGAGAAAAGCAATTGACTTTTATATAATAACCTTGGATCCTGCAAACTTGCTACATTCTCTTATTAGTTCTAGGAATTTTTTTGCTGATTCTTTCAAATGTTCTACGTGGATCATCTTATCATTTTTGAACAACAATTTAATATTTCCCTTCCCAATCTGCATAACCTTCCCCCCCTTTTTTTTGTTGTATTGCATTAGCTAGCACCTCTGGCACTATGTTGTAAAGGATAGGTAAGAGAGAACCTCCTTTCTTTGTTCCTGATCTTAGTGGGAAAGCTTTGCATTTCTCATTATTAAGTATGATGTTTGCTGCAGGATTTTCACATTCTTTATTCCTTGGACAGTTCCCCTCTATTCTTTGTTAATTGAGAATTTTTTAAATCATAAACTGGTGTGGGAGTTTTCAAATATTTTTCTGCATCCATTGTTATGATTGTGTGATTTTTCTTTTTTTAAATTATTGATGTGATAGATTACTTTAATTGATTTTCAAATATTGAATTAAGCTTACATACCTGGGATAAATCTTCTTTGGTAATGATTCATGATTCTCTTTATACGTTGTTGAATGCTATTTGCAAGTAATATGAACCTTTTAGTGTCCTGTCCCAAAATGAAATCATATGCCTGTTTTCTCCTCTTTGTGTTTGTATAGCACTCATGCTTTATAGACTGTTTTATTTAATTTAAAAAAAGTTATCAGGTACTTGTTAAAATGATGCAACTTTATTTTTGTTTTGACTGGCTAATTCAGTTGTTGAAATCATATTATTAAGGCAAAATTTCCCTGTAATAGAGCATTTAAATTCATTGAAATAAAAATGTAGTTTTTTTTAATCACGGATTTTATTTCTAGCCTTATATATAGCCCTACTAGGGCCTTTTACAGGAGTCCTGGGTGGTTTGCTGCCATGGCCCTCTCCACTGCTCACAGTGGATAACTTGGTGATGCCTCAGGTTTGGCAGAAGAGAAGAAGAGAGTGAGGGCCAGGAATGTTGGGGTGTGGGTGTGTATTATCTGTGCGCGCGTGTGTGTGAAGCTGACTATGGGCTTTTAGTCACAGAAAATGATTTGAAACCCCCAAAGCTGCTCTGTGAGTTCTTCACAGTGAGTTGCTAATTTGATTGAGTCTTACCAGATTTCATGTCTGAACTTTCCTTCAAAATTTGATTTTTGGGAAAGAAAATGCAAGGCAAAAAGCATAGGAAATAAATGCTTGTAAGTTCAGGATTATAATAGCAACTGAATTAATTCAGCCACCCACCTAGTTGAATTTCTCAATTGAACTTTATTATTAATAACTGAATAACGTTAGTGGGCAATTTCAAATACAATGTGTCTGTAAATAACTCAGTGTCAACTTCTGGCATGATGGTGTTCATCAGTGCTTCTTTCTTTCTTTTTTTCTTTTTTTCTTTCTTTCTTTTTAACTTGGAATAGAGCCTGGAGTGCTCTACCATTGAGCTATAACCAGCCCATTTCATTTTTTAAATTTTGAGGCAGAGTCTCTTTAAATTTCCCAGTCTGTTCTTGAACTTGCCATCCTCCTGCTTAAACCTCCTGAGTAGCTAGCATGCAACATAGTGCCTGGCACATCATCCTATTTTTAAAACATGATGTTTTGCATATGTGGCACCAAGTAAATATTGGTTTATCGAATAACTAAATGGTTGAGAAGCAAAATTTTCATTCAAGTTGGTGATTAGGCATTAATAATTATTTGATATTTGACATAAAGAAAGCTAAAAAAGACAAATCAAGTATGATTAAATTCATCCATCAGAACCTACTTGCTTTTATTTCATAAAGGTTGGAAATGGAAATTTCCCATGATTATTTAGAATTATTTTCTATTTTAGAAGTTGAATGTTCAATATAGACTTTAATTATCAACTATATTTGATGCTTTAAGTGAAAGGATTAATATCTTAGTCTATTTTAAAATAATTTGTAATTAGTATATGCTAAATGTTGTATTTTTGTAAAGCCATATAATTTAGAATACTGCAGATATGATTTCATCTTACTTAAGTGATGTTCTGTAAGACCTGACCTATATGTGGTTTGTATGGAAGTCTGACCAGTTATTTTTCACTTAGATAAAGCTTGGTCATTTCTGGAAGTTATTTCTTGCAGAAACTTGGTCAGTTTATTCTTTTTAAATATTGTCATGTCACACTACGTGTCATTGTTGACATCATAAGTGTTGAGCACAAAAAGTGCAACCCTTATCCATCATTTTAAGGCTCCTCACTAGACTATCCAGCACAGTTTATTAAAATCCATTCTCAGAAACAAACCCACACACTTACAGTCAATTGATTTTTGACAAAGGACTCAAAAACATACACTGGAAAAAAGATAGCCTCTTTAACAAATGGTGTTGGCAAAACTGGTTAACCAGATACAGAAAAATGGAAATAAATCCCACTTTCTCACCCTGCACAAGAGTCAATTACAGATGGATCAGAGACCTGGAAGTCAGACAAGACACCTTACTTCAAGAGGGCATAGGTCCAACACTTCAACACATAGGCACAGATAAAAACTCTCCTCAACAAGACCCCATAGGCACAAGCAACTCAAAGGAAGATCAATACATGGGATTGCATTAAACTGAAGAGCTTCTGTGCAGCAAAGGAAACTATCGAGAACCTCAACAGAGAGACCACAGAGTGGGAGAAATTTTTGGCAGCTATTCCTGAGATTAAGGATTAATACTAGAATATACAGAGAACTCAAGAAACTCACAGCTAAGAGAATAACCCAATCAAAAAATGGGCAAAGGATCTCAATAGACACGTCACAAAAGAAGAAATACAAGTGGCCAATAAATGTATGAGGAAATGTTCAACATCATTAGCAATCAGAGAGATGCAAATCAAAACTACCTTGAGATTTTACCTAACCCCAATCAGAATGACAATCATCAAAAATACAAACAACATCAAATGCTGGCAAGGGTGTGGAGAAGTGGGAACCCTAATACATTGTTGGTGGGATTGCAAATTAATGCAACCACTTTGGAAAACAGTATGGAGGATCTCAGAAGTGGGAATGAACCTACCATATGATCCAGCAATACCACTTCTGCGTATCTACCCAAAAGAATAGAAACCAAACTATCAGACTGATGCATGTGTATCTATGTTTATAGCCACACAATTCACAATTGCCTAACTATTGAACAAGCCACGATGTCCATCAACAGATGAATGGATTACAAAACTATGGGATATGAACACAATGGAATTTTACTCAACCATAAAGAAGAACAAAATCATATAATTTGCAGCAAAATGGATGGAACTGGAAAACATTATGCTAGGTGAGATTAGTCAATCACAAAAAGTAAAAAATCATATCTTCTCCCTAATATGCAGAAGCTAGGGAGAAAGTGGGACATAAGGAGGACTCTAGATGAAGAAGGAGAAACCCTAGATGAGCAAAGCAGGTGATTTAACTACAGGTGATGGGGGTGGGGGGGTGAGAAACACTCTAATGCACATGATGTACTTTCACAAATATAGCAAAGTTAATCACTAAACTGAAATTGAGAGAGAGGGGAAGGCAGTGGGGTGGGAATTGGGGAAGGATTAAGTGAGAAATATGTGCATGTATGCCTTTAACAGCTTGTACCTAACAAAGATGTATGATTATAATGCACCAATAATAAAAAAAATAAATACTAGGCAACTAAAAAAATAAATCTATTCTCTTATAGTTATATATGCATATGAAGAAAATCATTAAAACTTTGAATTTTTCAAGTCTGCTTCCTCCATCTGCAGCTGATTCCTTATGTTAAGATCTCTTAAGATATCCACTAATCATATTTCCTGTCATCATTCAGGGTCAATATCACCTGAGTCGTCTTCTTTTTTTTTTTTTCTGGTACTGGGGATTGAACTCAGGGGTATTCTACCTTCAAGCTATACCCCCAACCCTACTTTTTATTCTTTATTTTGAAACAGAGTCTCACTAAGTTGTGGAGTACCTCACTAGGTAGCTGAGGCTGGCCATGAACCTGGATCCTCCGGTCTTAGTCTCCCAAATGCTGGGATTACAAGAGTGCACCACCACACCCGGCTCACCTGAGTCTTCTTAACTAGTGGTACAGACTTCTGTAACTCATATGATAAAGGACCACTTGCTCACCCCAATGTAGATGGTATCACTCTAGTTCTTTGGGAACAATTCTAAATAACATAATTTAAATATGAATATAAGAAAATGACAGGCAAAAACATGCACATAAAATTTAGTGTCTTTTATACACTGGTTCTTTTTGAAATCAAAACTAACATTCTTCTTTGGAGGCACAGGGTAGGCCCAATTCTTACCAAACATAATAAAGATTGATTCCCTTTGTAACATTTCCTGTTATAGTGGATTGTTGGAATAATGGCCTCTGATGAATCGGGCCACTCTGCATCTATGGCCCTTTGTGCTGCTGCTGTTGCTCCCAGTGCCAAGAGGTATAGTTTATTTCTTCACCCTGTGAAATCTGGCTGGCCTTGTAACTTGCTTTGTCCAACAGAATTTAGCAGAAATGACAGTAGAATGAGTTCCAGAGCCTTAAGATACTTTGAAGTTTTCATCTGTACCTCCTTGGTACCTCAGGACCACCATGCTGTGTAGAACTTTGCTATGAAAGATCTCACGGTGAGGGAGCATTCAGGCCTTTTTAGCCAGCAGCCAACACTAACTGCTAGACATGAGATTGAGGCCACTTTGGAATTTCCAGCCTAGACTAGCTGCCATCTGGTTGTCACTGCCAAATGAGCCCAGCTAAGATCAGCAGAAGAGCCATCTAATAATTCAGAGAACAATACAAAAACAACAGAGAATTTCAGTGTTAAACAACTAAGTGTAGGAGTTCAAAAGACACCTGAAAAACCAATGAAATGATAAATTTTGCCACATCAGAAACCCCCAAAACATGCAGTGTTTTCTAAGGAACATTCTTAACTTTTTTTCCAGTCACTTTGGAGTAATCTTACTTCAAACCATCTAGCTGACTAGAGGCCTTCAATAGTTCATGAAGGAACCTTGAAGTTTAATTTGTTATACAGATCATCACAGGACTCATTGCTTTATTGGGTCTTGGCTGTAGAGTGAAATGTGCTTTGATTGAACTGCTTTTCATATCCAAGGTAACCCAAATTACTTCACAAAGGAATGTACCAGAGGGCAGTGTCTCTGCAGGCCATAAAAGAACAATTATGTAATAGCTCATGAGCCACTTAGGATTTTAGAACTTGTCTTACTAACAGGAAAGAAAAGAGAAAGTAATGAATGAATATTAGATCACAAATATAGAGAGGAAGCAATATATTAATTACAGTAGCACCTAAGCTTTTCATGTAATCCTTATACTTTTATAATTCACAAATTGACACCAATGAAATGATGGTTGAGTGAGTCATAACTCAGTTCTAGAACTGTCCTGGATAATTACATGCACTCCTTATTTCCAAGTAGCAGACAAATAAAATGATACATAATTTATTTTGAATTAATTAATGATATATATACTTTAGTTCCTTTAATTTATTTGTAGTGACATTTCCCTACATTGGAAGTACTTTCTGATATACTCCACATGTATTGGTGCCATAGAAAATAGTTATCTGAGCCATGCATATATGTAATTCATATAACAATAAAAATCACAAAATGTGATTACTAAATTATATTTTCTCCTTAATACTACCATTTAAAATAAATTCCACAAAAATGTATAAAAATAATAGAATGTATAAAGATTTCTGGCAAGACTCAAGTGGAGAGGAATCCTAGCAGAAAAAACTCTAGAATTCTACTGCCATTCAAGGAACTGAGGAAGGAGAGAAGTTCTGCTTCACCTGATCTAGCCAGCTGTCGACTCCAGTACAGAGAAGAAGGGCTACATTAGATTAGTTAGGGGTCAAGGTTTTATTTTTACAGTCTAACTTATATTTTCTCCCTGCTTCGCTTAAATAACACTTTTCCAAACAGACATGGTTTCCTTAATGTTACTTTTCACTTCACTGTGCCTGTGCATGGAAGATTTAAGCTGCCAACCAGAAAGTTGGGGGAATATCTTTTCTACAAACCCAGGGATTCAGCATTCTATATTAGTCAAATCAGAGAACCCAAATGTGCCAAATAAGCTCATTTCTCACTATCTCTCAAAGAATCATGTCCCACAGTCCTTGGACAATCTTTTCATACTAGGCTTCCTCTTCGAATGTTTCCTTAAGCAGGGTGTGGTGGCACTCAGTACGTGGAAGGCTGAGTCAAGAGACACACAGGTTCAAGGCCAGTTTCAGTAACTTAGTGAGACCCTGATTCAAAATAAAAAATAAAAAAGGCTGAGGCTGTAGAGGGAGAATGTCCCTGGGTTCAATACTTAGTACCAAAAAGTTTCCTCAAAGTTTATCATAGCTTGGTACCCTTTAAGGTGCTCACAGTGAAATAGAGAACAGAGAATTAAGCAGTAGTATGTTCCAGCAGATCATAGATATTTGGACAAAGTGCTAAAGGAGTAGAAATAGGCATCGATACAAGTTTACTATGTGGAGAAAGCAGGCAGAATATTCTAAGCTGCAGAGACAACACATGCTAAACCAGCTAAACACCAGCATAAATTGTTCAGGAAATAGAAACTTCTTGAGGGCAGGAAGTTGGAGTTGATGAGATATGGCACTTAGGAATAGATCAGGGACAGATTGTGAGGGGACTTTTGTGCTATAATGAGAAAAAAAAATGTTTTGAATGGGACTTGTTGATGGTTGTGCGGCAATAACTTCACCCCTGAGTGTTATGCTGGTTTAGTCCTTTCTAAGAAACTCTGCTTCATTATGCATAAGAATCAGGTAATACACATATGACTCACTGACATAAAATTATTTATTGTTCAATTATGTGAAGTTATGGTGGTAAGTATTCAAGAGTTTGGCTTTTTAAAAACTGAAGCCTGAATAGTTAGAATGATATATAACATATGGAAGCAAATTAGAAAGTTGTAACTAATAGATCTAGCACCTATATTAATTAAGGATAATCAAAGAACAGGGTCTCTCTATTGAAATGAAGAACTGAGATAAGAATCTGAATAATTGACACCTGATATCCTCATTGACCTGAATCACCTGGATTTTTTTGCTTTAATGATGTAATTAATCGCCTCCAATTCTCCCATTTTGCTTTGCTGGTATACCTCCGTACAATATCAGAACTAAATAGGCCAAAAAGCGAATGAAGTTCTCAGCAAAGATGATCAGCAATGATTTTAAGGTGCACCTGACACGCAAGGGAGTAGTTATGGGATAAATTCCAAAAGAAAAGTAGCACTTCATTTTTAATTCATTCAACTTTAGACAAAATTACTTCTTATTTTAAGAAAAATCAATCATTTAAGTTATGCTTAAGTTGCTGTAAAATTGTAAATTACCTCACACCAAATGAGGATAGTTTCCTTTTCCCTCAATTCTGTTTCCTAATATAGTTTTGTCTGTGGATACTTCTACCTATGAAAGCATTCTTCACTTAGACATTTCACCTCTGCAGTGTTTTCTGGAGGGGCCTTATGTTTTTGTGAAGTCTCTGTTGAGGACACTAATCAAAAGAATCTCACTCAGATGCTTGTTCACAAACAGAACCATTTAGAGCAACAATCAAATATTGCCAATTTATAGCAGAGACAGATTTAAAATATATATGTATATATTTATGTGTGTGTGTGAGAATACTTTTAAAAAGTTGGATAGGAGGTCAGTCTCAGCAACTTAATGAGACCCTGTTTCAAAATAAAAAGTAAAATAGGGCTGGGGGTTTACTTCAGAAGTAGAATGGTCTTGGGTTCAATCCCTAGTATCACAAAACAAAACAAACAGAAAACCAAAACAATACAAAATAACAAGTTGACTTAAAATTATTAGAAGTAACTTAAAATTATTCTTTTTATCTCCTTGGCACATCAATATTAAAAATTGAATCAGTATCATTTCAGTATGGGATAGTGGCATGTGGACATCAGCAGAGTAATTAAAAAGCCAATGAGTTTATGTGGTAAGATGTAATTTAGCCACAGCCAGTGGCTGCTTCCAGGAAATCTATTGACACCCAAGTATCCTCAGGCATGTATGAAGAGTGTGAAGTGATTGAGTTTTAGTTATCCTTGTATGTAGCAAATTTCAATTATTTTTCCTACTGTAAATTGTTCAAGCATCACTCTGCTAAGCTTACAGGTACCAGAGATTTAAGAGAAAGAATTTTTGTTTTACTGATTTTAAAATCCTCACTTCATAGATTGTTCCCCCCATTGGTTGGAAGTTGCTTGATTCAACTAAGAGTTCTTGCTATTTTTGAGCTTAGATGGGGTGCCTGCTTAAGAAACAATTTGTAGAAAACAACAATTAACTTTGCTTTCAAAGTTTTTTTGATACAGTGTGCCCAGATTCTCTCAGGAGCTTTTCACCCACAATTTAATACCTAATGAAACCTGGCTACCTACTCACCACTTTTATGACACACACCAGAAAGACCAAGGTATGCATAGAAGCATAGGAGTTAGAAAATAGGTTTCAGCTTGAGTGTCAGTCCCAATAGACTGTTAGCAGGGCCCTGGTTGCAACAATCAACAGGAAAAAGTGGCACAATTCATTAGCACTATCTTCCATGCATGCAGGGATGGAGGAGGCTGCAGCTCTCCTTGCTTGGCTCATTAGAACAGGCTTTTAGGAAAGCATTTCAAAGTGAGACTAAAGATTCACATCATTTGGTCCTTCTTTCTGGCTTTAAGAGCCAACTTCTTCTACTTCACCTACAATTCCTAGAACAGTTCTTTGAACACGAATACATGTGGCAAACATTCCTTTGATTACTTCAAAGTCCCCAAGTAGGAAGCAATATCTTTGCTATTGATTTGCCATAAAAGCCCCAGGCTTTAGCTAAGTGTTATCTATAATGTTATATTAAATCCTTTTATTTCAAAATGTCTATATTTTTATGACAGGAATGTTCAGTATAGTTATGTTTTAGGAGAAAACATTTTCCCAAGTGTAAAGTGATTATAATCACACTATATATTTTCATTTCCTTACTGTGTTTCATATATACAGAATAGTTTTATATTCATCTATCAAAAGCTATGAAAACAGTACCTTTTGGAAAAATTTTAATTAGCTAATTTGCTTTATTATTCTTTACATAAAAAAGGAGAATATCCACATTTGTCATTTTAGTTTAGAGAGAGAGAGGAATATTCATCAAAAGGATACATTGTGTAGGTAAGTGATGGGGCAGGTGGGTCTCTTGGCCCTTTTGCTTTAAGCCTGTGGGGGCACTGCATATCATGGCAGAGGTAGACCTGGGTAGAAAAAAGAGAGAGGGAATGGGGATCAGGGTCCCAATACCCCCTTCAAGGGCAAGACCCCAGAGTCTAACTTCCTTTCACCAGATCTACCTCATAAAGGTTCCACCACAGCACGATTGCACCACAGGCTGATGATCAAGCCTTCAAAACATGGGTCCTTGGGGGATTCCAAACTGTAGCACATGGGTAACTCAAAAAGTGGAACCTCAAGATAGGTGCGACTGAGCTGGGTGTGGTGGTGCACGCTTGTAATCCCAGCATTTGGGAGGCTGAGACCAGAGGATCCAGGTTCTCGGCCAGTCTCAGCTACCTAGTGAGGCACTCAACTTAGTGAGACCCTGTTTCAAAATAAAGAATAAAAAATAGGGCTGGAGGTATAGCTTGGAGGTAGAATACCCCTGAGTTCAATCCCCAGTACCAAAAACAAACAAACAAACAAAAAAAAACCCCAAAAAACAAGATAGGTGCGACTACTGTATACCAAATAGAGTGGCTTAAATGAAGTTTTTGAAGGGTAATAATGTTCTAGGACATATTGTTTTTAAAGAAAAAAAAACCTCATTTAAGGACATAGAGAATAAAAAAAGGTCAAAAGTTATTTTTTGATTCTCTATATTTCTAAAAGATAATGAGTGCATATATATTTTGATGTGCCTTTTAGACAACAAATAAATCTGGGGAAAATAGTGCAATAAGGTCATCCCATACATTGTAATTGTAGTACATTTAAGTTGTACAGTTTAACACTCTGAAGCTTGTTTTTTAAAAAAAAAAAGAACAGAAGCAATTCTTTGAAGTGGTTGTATGTGCATAAGCATCTTGTCCCCTTGAGCAAAAAAACAAGAAAAAAGGTTACATTTATTAGAGACTGGAAAATATTTGTACCATGGGACAATTGTTTGTTCGCAACATTAGGAAAAAAAATTATAAAAGTGTTTTATTTGCAGTTTTTAATGGATCCTGGCTATTTCGGACATTTATAGTCTGCCTTTGGATTGTCTTGCACCCAAGAAGCATGCCCTGTGTTAAAGGAGCGGTCTGGGCCCTGCCTGGCTGCAGACAGGGACAGCCTCTGTGTTGCTGGAGCCTGTGTCCATTGCCTTGGTGTCTGCAGACTTCTGTGAGGTCTACAGATTAGCAGCAGCCAGGAAGTCAAAGGCTCCAAGGCTGGTTGACTGACTCAGTGAATAATGCTCTGGACAAGACATTATCTGTGGCTTGAAGCATACGGAATCAGTCCTGCAACTCTCAAAGGGGCGGGAAAGAACCTTCCACTGGCTTGACTTGGTTAGTCTGTGTGTGCTGAACCAAAAAAAAAACCAACTGAACAAAGACATCTAAATTTACAGCTCCAGTTAAAGAGCAGAGAGGTGAATCCAGAGTACAGAAAACATTCAAATTACAGTTCTTTGCACATTTTCTCTATGTACTTATTCCAGATTGTAGAAGGTATTTTATGTATGTCTAGCTCTATCTACCTATGAATCTTTATCTCTCTATACCTATATACATTCATTCTTCTGGCCCAACTGTGGCTAATATCTGAAATAATTTATTTCTAAAAAGAGTGATAAACATGAGTAATAAAGATGTGCTTTTTAAAAATAGACTTTAACTTACATAAGGCTTATAAATAAAAATATATATTTATTTTATGGTGGCCATTCACTCTTACAAGGACGTTGAGTTTTCAATACCTACCTTGACCTTTTGATGTTCAGCACATAATATAAATTGGAAGTTCCAGATTTTTTCCATACTTGTATTTTCAGTTCTTTATTTTGTACAATGCTACTTAGAAACGAAAAGACTATTTAGAGGTTGCCTATGGACCTGGATGATTATGAAGGCAAGTCATTTGAGTTTTGAAATTAAAGTCCAATAACTTAAAATAATTTAGTAAAGAGAAAAATATACAACAATGATAAGCAGGGATACTATATCCAGACTGTTTGGATTAAAAAAATGGGTCTTGTTGTTTATTAGTTTAGTGATGCTGATCAAATTATTTAACCTTCCCGTACTTCAGTTTCCTCATCTATTAGCCTTTTTTTTTCATTTAGAATAAAAAAATATAGCTCACTGCTACATTAATTTCTTTTACATAAGCACATTCTTTGAAGCTGAAGAAAATCTTACTGTGATTCATTGACTTCAATATTTATATTTGGAGTATGTACAGTTGAAAACTATTTGCAAGAAAGCCAAACAACAGGTTTGATCTTCTGAAATGAAATCTGGATCTTTGATTGACCAGCAGATATGGAAGAATTGTTGATGAAATGCAGGCATAGAAGCCAAAGTAAAAATCTTTCACCAGTCATAATTTGCTTTAGATAAGGTGTATCCAAAAGAGGCCCTCTCAACAAAAACACTTCCAGTTCAGGTTTCTGCACAAGACCTTTCAGTGACATTACTGCAAAAAAAAAAAAAAAAAAAAAAGACTCATTGTCAGTGTCTTTCCGTGTATCCAGTTGTGAAAGTCCTTTAGGACTGTAACTCATGAGATCTTGGGATAAACACTGCAGACTTAGTTCCACCCCTTTCTGTCATGAATATTCTTGGGGCAAAGGCAAATGTGTTAAATGAGGCAATGGTAGTACCTATCTGACAGTGTTGCTGAGTGTTATGAGAATTAATACACAGAAAGCTTTGGAATAGTGCTTCACACATCGTGAGCACCATTCATATGATGGAGTTATAGTTGCTATTGTAGGTTAAGCATTTTAAAATAGACATCTTATTATAAAAACATATTTGTTATAGTTTGGATCTGAAATGTACCCCAAAGACTCACATGTTGAAGAGTTGGTCCCAGCTGTATTGGGAGGTGGTGGAAACTTTGGGAGCTGGGGTCTGACTGGAGAAAGTAGGTCACTTGTGTTGTGTGTCTGAAGAGGATATTTTGTCCCTCCCTTTTCCTCTTTCTCTGTCTCCTGGTCACCTTGAGGTGAGCAGCTTTGCTCCATCACACACTCTGAACCATGATGTTCTGCCCCACTACAAGCCTACAGCAATGGGGCAAGTGATTATGGACTGAAGCCTTTGAAATTGTGAGCCAAAATAAATCTTTCCTCATTTCAGTTCATTTTCTTAGGTAATTTTGTGATAACAACAAAAAGCTGACACAATAGATGTCACAGTAATTCAAGTGATGAATATTGTTCCTCAAACTTTCTCAAATTGTTTGCTTTCTTAGAAGTAAGCACATCAAATTTTTCCAATGATCCTTCACCAAGAAAAGACAAGCCAGCAAAAATTATGACTACAAATATGCATTTGTTATATGACAACTTATAACGTATTTTACCACTTTTTCAGTGGTATTTAGTATTCAGTATTTTAACTAAATTTTTGGCAATTTTAATTTTAGTTGAATTATATATTTTGGGTAACAGTTTTAAATACCTCTCATATTTACTGTAGTAAAAGGTTAACTTTATTTAACATGCCTTTTCCTTTAAGTATGAACCTTTCATTTGACACATTTTTCTTCTGTAACCTTTAGTCTGACACTTGTTACATAATGTAACAGTTATATTTGTTGATTGTAGAAAGATAAAAAAGCTCAAAGAATCAAATGAAAATTACCTCTAATAACAATACCCAGAAAAGAGCATTTCTCAAATATTAGTGTCTTGACTTACAGTAAAACACAGATCAAGTGGTACAATACCACCTCCTTTTAGAGGCACATATGTGTATATGAATATGTGAATATATATATATATATATATATATATATATATATATATATATATATAGTGAGAGGCAGGTTGCGCAGAGGTTATGAATGGGGACTTTTGTCAAATTGTCAGAGTTCAAATCCTGAGTTTCCTTTAATTAGTACACTGAACCAAACAAATCATTTATGTTCACTCAATCTCATTTCCTCACCTGTACATGGGGAGGATAAAAATATTGAGGAGTGTTGTGAAAGTTACTTAACAGTTTTTGATAATAGCATTTTATTGCTTTTAACAATATAGAACAAAGTGTTAATTTTAGATATTATTGGTCATATTAATGATAAAATTTATTATTAAGTAATTTTTGCCCTAGGGAGTTTAAGGGAAGTATAGTTTTTAATGATCACACTATAAATAATGTATAAATAATGACCCATTTAAATTAGTTTTCTTTCAGCTCTAGGTGTTGGAAAAGTCATTTCAAAATGGACTTAATAGTAAGGATGCTTTTTGTCTTACACACCAAGAGGTTTTGAGGCAAACTTGTTTCAGCCTCAGGGGCCCATGTGCTTCCCATCTCTCAGTATAGGGACTGCTTGCGTTGGGCTGGATGCCCGCGTGGTCCCAAGACAATGCACCCTTCCAGGTATAGCATGCAGGCTCGTCAAGAAAAATGAAGGTCCTGACTACTATCCTTTATAAGAGTAAGGGAAACTGCAAGGGGCTGACTTGATTTCACATTTAATTGGCCAGAAAAATGTCACATGCTCATTTGAAACCATATAATGGAGAGGGTAGTATTCCGACAGGCTTGAAAAATTCTGGCTAGAGAGGGCTCATTCTCATTGAAGTCTATGCCTGCTGCATACATGAGTTAAACTGTGGTTCTATTAGCATGAAGGAAGGAGAGAATGGTGGCTCAATCAGCACCCAATAGTGTCTGTCACATTATGACCATGTTTTTGGTCATTTTCTTTAGTCCTTTTTTATTGTAAATATTACTATGATCTCATCCTTGAACAAATTATTTGTGTGTATCTTTGCTTGTGCTCCTAATTCAGGTTTCTAGAAATGGAATTTTTAGGTAAAAGCTTCTTCGGTTTAAGTCTCTCTTATGGTTTCAGTTTAGAATTTCCCTGGGACCTCACAGAGACAAGGTAGCCATGTTGGAGGTGGTGTTTTGCTGAAGAGGAAGGGGCTCTCTGGGTCAGCCTTGGGATTATATATGGCTTCTCTTCCCCTTACTCTCTCTATTGCTTACAGCCTTCCTGATGTGGGAGCAGAGCCTTTGCAATCTCTCTCTCCTTCTCTCTCTCTCTGCTTCCTGCTGCTGTGCCCCAAGCTCCCTGGCCTGACATGGATTGAACTGAAATCTCCAGAACTGTGAGCAAATAAACTTCCTTCCTCTAAGTTGTGCTGGTCAATTGTTTCGGATTACAGCAGTGAAAATGTGACAGAAATAAACTCAATGTATGCGTCAAGTTACCCACTCTCCACACAAAAAATTTCAGCAAGAGTCTTCTCAGCTAATGCGCATGAGTTTGTCCATTTTCTTACATCCCAGTAGACACAGAACATTCTCATTTTTTAAGTCTCTTTCAGGTGAAAATTGGTATCATTTATTTTTATTAATATTTCCCTGACACCTAGTCCTTTTCCTAAACTCTTTGCTTCTTATATATGGATTGCAGATGTTTTTTAAGTTTTCTATGTAGTTAACCATTTTATTTATTTGTAGTACTAGGAACTGGATCCAGGAGTGCTATACCTCTGAGCTACACCTGCAGTCTTTTTTATTTTTTGTTTGAAATGGGGTCTTGCTAAGTTTCCTTGCACTGGCTCAGGACCTGAAATCCTCCTGTTCTGGCCTCCCAAGTACTAGGATTACCGGAATGTGCCACTGTGCTTGGCTTGCAGAGCTAAGAAAACAATTTAAGACTATGTTATTCTTTTGTACTCTAAATGATATTTACTTTAACAAAATAGTTCTCACTGTGTCAGGATTCAGCTTTGTAAAGATGTGCCACCTGAAATAAATGCGGCAAGAAGCAGTTACTGTCTCCATGTTGGTAAGAATGCAGATTGTCTGGGCCCAATGGGAATTCTAATTAAGACACACTGATCACCTGTGTTTAGTGTTGAAGGGTCATTCTGTCATGTGAAGGAATTAGAATCATTAGAATCTTAAGTCATACCTTAAAAGTAATGTGATATGAATAACAGAGATGACATGAAATGTCAATATAATGATCCCATAGAATAGCTAATTTGCTAATTGTTTCCTGAATAGATGACAGGTAAGTGCTTCTTTTTAATAAAGGATATTGATAAAAGAGGGAGATAAATTTGTTTTTTTTAAGAGATATGATTGAGATATAGAAGACAATTTGAAATAGAGATAAATTATGATCAAGAAGGGAGAAACTAAGAGCACACAATTACTAGTCACTGAGAGCCTATTATGATCTGGGTAATTTATACATGCTATGTCTGTTCATTCAAAAATGATCCCATGGCCACTACTTTACAGATGAGGAAGCTAAAACCTAGAGGAATGAAGCATCTTGCAGCTGCGCGGCTGATGAGGGATGCGCTGGAGTTCAAGTCACCCCCCCCCCCAAGTCTGGACACCTTCACTTTACCACCCTAGGGAACACCAAGGGGACAGTGAAAAATTAGGATTGCTTAGGCCATTAGCGAGTATATGCAAGTGAGAAAAGGCTATGACAATTTGCTTGTGATGGAATTTATCTTGTCTTGAATATCTGTGTTAAATTCAGCTTTCACATGGATGTACCTTTTCATAAGAGAGTCACTTTCTTCTTTTTTTCACTTTGTTTTCTTGACTTTTTAAAAATCAAAAAGAATCGTCCCAGTGTTATTCAGGATTCCCTTTTAAAACAAGGTAGGGCAAGAGTGTAAGGATAGACAACTAACTGGGAGTAATTCAATTATTACTTGTGTTTTGTGTCTGTTAATATCTTTAATTAAAAAAAATCCACCTGCTTTTCCAGTAGAAAATGGACAAGGGAATTGAACAGAAAAAAGAACTTTGAAATATATATGTGGTGAGTTTGATTTTATTGGTAAACAAAAAAAATGAGAACAAAATACCTGTACATTTAACTTCCAACTTGTGAATTAAAAATTTTTCGTTAAGCCGGGCGTGGTGGCGCACGCTTGTAATCCCAGCATTCTGGAGGCTGAGACCGGAGGATCTGGGTTCGCGGCCAGCCTCAGCTACCTAGTGAGGCACTCCGCAACTTAGTGAGACTCGGTTTCAAAATAAAGAATAAAAAATAGGGCTGGGGGTATAGCTCGGCGGTAGAATGTCCCTGAGTTCAATCCCCAGTACCGCAAAAAAAAAAAAAAAAAAAAAAAAAAATATATATATATATATATATATATTATATATATATATATATAATATATATATATATATATATATATATATATATATGAAAAAGGTCCTAAACATCCTAAGTTGTTAGGGAATTTGAAATTGAAACAATGAGATACAACTTCACACCCATTAGAATAGCTAAAATCCCCAACAGTGACAACTCTAAGTGCTGGCAAGGATGTATACCAACAGGAACTCTTATTAATCCCGATGGGAATACAAAATAATGCAGCCATTTTGGAAGACAGCTTGGCAGTTTCTTACTCAGTGGAACTGTTTTACCATAGGATTCAGTAATCACTCTTCAAAGTATTTACCTAAATGAGTTGAAAAATTATGTCCACACAAAAATCATGCAGGAGGCATCACAATACCTGACTTTAAACTCTACTACAAAGCCACAGTAATAATAACAGCATGGTATTGGCACAAAAATAGATACATAGACCAATGGAGCAGAATAGAAGACTCAGAAACAGACCCACAGACTTTCAGTCAACTGATTTTTGACAAAGGAGCCAAAAATATACGCTGGAAAAAGGATAGCCTCTTTAACAAATGGTGTTGGCAAAACTGGTTAACCATATGCAGGAAACTGGAAATAAACCCC
>PVLC010015484.1:0-37292 GCA_004027655.1 Graphiurus murinus | reverse complement strand
GCCGGGCGTGGTGGCGCACGCTTGTAATCCCAGCATTTGGGAGGCTGAGACCAGAGGATCCGGGTTCGCGGCCAGCCTCAGCTACCTAGTGAGGCACTCCACAACTTAGTGAGACTCGGTTTCAAAATAAAGAATAAAAAATAGGGCTGGGGGTATAGCTCGGAGGTAGAATGCCCCTGAGTTCAATCCCCAGTACCGCAAAAAAAAAAAACCAAAACAAAACCAGGCTGTGGGTGTAGCTTGGAGGTAGAATGACCCTGGGTTCCATCCCCAGTACCATGGACACACACACACACACACTATATATATATATATAGATGTGATAGCACACTCCTATAATCCCACTATAAGGGAGGCTGAGACAGGAGGGTCACAGCTTCAAGGCCAGCAGCAGCAACTTGGCGATACCCTCAGTAATCTAGTGAGACCCTATTTCAAAATAAAATATAAAATAGGGCACTATATATCGATATATATGTATATAGATAGATAGATAGATAGATAGACCCACACACCTACACACCATATATCTATATCTATATACATATATATATATAGCTCAGTGGATGAGAGTAAACCAGGCTTTGATTTCCAGTAACACACACACACACACACACACAGAATTTAGAAATTAAATACACAACGGATAAAATGGTGAAGAAAACAGATGGTTCGCGCGCGTGTGTGTGTGTGTGTGTGTGTGTGTGTGTGCGCGCGCGCGCGCACGCGCCCATGGTACTGGGGATTGGACCTAGGGGCATTTTACCTCTGAGATATACCCCAAGTCCTTTTTTCAATTTAATTTTTTTTTTTTTTTTTTTGTGGTACTGGGGATTGAACTCAGGGCGTTCTACCTCCAAGCTATACCCCCAGCCCTATTTTTTATTCTTCATTTTGAAACAGGGTCCCACTAAGTTGCAGAGGGCCTCACTAGGTGGCTGAGGCTGGCCGCGAACCCGGATCTTCCAGTCTCAGCCTCCCCAATGCTGGGATTACAAGCGTGTGCCATCATGCCTGGCTTCAATTTAATTTTTGCTGGGAGCCGGAGCCACACTGAAAATAGTAAGTTACTGACTAGCCATGCTTCTCGTATACGTGAAACTGATGCCTGTTGAACTTTAAGTCAACTCCGCTAGCTGACCTCTAGGTCAACCATATGGTTAACTCCCCTTAGACCCCTGGAATGCCTGACTTTAGAGTTTCTGCCTTTTGTATTTAATCATGCTGTCTCCTTACGATGATCTATAAAATATTTTCTTGATATATATGACAGTTGGAGTCTGAATGTCTGATAGTAATTGTTACCTTATATCTACACATCTGGAACAAATTTCATGTTCTCATGCCTTTGTTTTTTCTAAATGCTTAAAAACCCTCACAACCCTGAATAAAGTGTCACTTGCTTTTCCCTGGCAAGCTGTCCAGAGTGTGTGTGTGGCACCGTGTCTTGTGTTTGTCTTTATCTTTGTTATCAGCTCCCAGTTTTTGGCAGAAGGGACTCACAGCAGCCGGCTGGCTCCGGCAAATTTTCATTTGGAAACAGGGTCTCAGTCGGGCATGGTGGCACACGCTTGTAGTCCCAGCATTTGGGAGGCTGAGACTGGAGGATCCGGGTTCGCGGCCAGCTTCAGCTACCTAGTGAAGCACTCTGCAACTTGGTGAGACCCTGTTTCAAAACAAAGAATAAAAAATAGGGCTGGGGGTGTAGCTTGGAGGGAGAATGCCCTTGGATTCAATCCCCAGTACCACAAAAAAAAAAAAAAAAAACAAAAAAAAACAGGGTCTTGCTAGGTCACTGAGTCTCACTATATTGCTGAGGATGACCTTGAAACTAAGAGCCTCCTTCCTCCTGTCTCAGCCTCCCAAGCACTGGGATTACAGGTTGGTGCCACCATGCCCGGCTAATAGTTCTCTTTTTTGTGTATATGGTACTGGTGATTGAACCCAGAGGCATTCTACCTCAGAGCTACATCCTCAGCCCTATTTTTTATTCTTTATTTGGAAACAGGGTCTCACTAAGTTGTGGAGTGCCCCACTAGGTAGCTGAGGCTGGCCACGAACTCGGATTCTCTGGTCTCAGCCTCCCAAATGATGGGATTACAATGGTGCGCCACCATGCCCGGCTTGTACCCAGATATTTTAGAAATCAAGAACAAGGTTAACCAGACCAAGAGCCCACTTCCTTATCTTGAGAACAAATTCTGGCAGAACATCTTGTTGTTGAAAAGGAAGTATGCTTCCTCTTGTGCTCGGTATGCCAAGTGTCAGCAACATAGTGTCCACCTCATTTACCCTCAGATAGAGCCTACACTTTAGGCTGGAATTGTTTCTCCACAGCCAAGGATCAGCAGTAAACATTCATCTGCCTGCTTCCGCCATTTGTCACAAATCCATGAAATGGGAGCTCACATGGAACTCGGGGCCAGAGTCCTTCAGGAGCTATCCTAACGTCGGCCCACTGGTATAAGTAATAAACTTACTTTTTTCCACGCTAATTTGCATTGGGTCAATTATCCCAGAGAATTTCTGCAACTTGACAGGTGCTAAAAAAACAACAAAAATTCTAGCCAGGTACTTCAGAAAGGTTCTCACTGCTGTGATCCAAGAAGCTGGCCCATAAAACTTAGAGGAAGGAGGTTGATTTTCTCACAGTTCTGAAGATTTCAGGGTTTGGTCCATGAGAGGCCAGGTTTATTGATGGAATTCAGGGTGTGGTGACAGGAGGCAGAGAGAGGGAGAGAGCAAGGCTCTATACTCATGGAGTGCAGGCAGGAAGCAAGAGACAGCAAGGAGAGGAGGGACCACCTATACTTCCCAAGGCCATGCCCTCAGGCGCCCTCCATGGCAACCAAGCCCCACCCCCAACATGGCTGCCTCCTTTCCATGAGGGCCAGGGACATTCTAAATTCAAACCAGACCACCAGGCATGTTGGTGCACACCTGTAATCCCAGTACTCGAGAGGCTGAGACAGGAGGATCACAGGTTCAAGACCAGTCTCAGCTACTTGGCAAGATGCTCTCTAACTTAGTGAGATCCTGTCTCAAAAATTAAAAAAAAAGGCTATGGATGTAGCTCAGATAGCTCAGAGGTAGAATGTCCCTGGGTTCAATCTCCAATACAAAAAAAACCCAAAAAAAGAGTACTTCTATTTTTTTTTTTTTTTTTTTTGCGGTACTGGGGATTGAACTCAGGGCGTTCTACCTCCAAGCTATACCCCCAGCCCTATTTTTTATTCTTTATTCTGAAACAGGGTCTCACTAAGTTGCGAAGTGCCTCACTAGGTAGCTGAGGCTGGCCTCGAACCCGGATCCTCCAGTCTCAGCCTCCCAAATGCTGGGATGACAAGCATGCACCACCACACCCAGCTAAGAGTACTTCTTATATCCTACAGATACTTGGGCATCTGTGTGTGTGTGTGTGTGTGTGTGTGTGTGTGTGTGTGTGTGTGTGTGTGTGTGTTTGGTACTGGGGGTTGAACCCAGAAGCATTCTACCTCCAAGACATACCTCTAGCCCCTTTATTTTCGTTTTGTAACAGGGTCTTGCTAGGTTGCTGAGAATCTTGCTAAATTGCTGAGGCTACTCGACTTATTTTTTTGGTGGCACTGGGGAATGTTCTACCTTTGAGCTATATCCCCAGTCCTATTTTTTTTTTTTTAATTTTTAAATTTTTTTTGGCGGTACTGGGGATTGAACTCAGGGACATTCTACCTCCGAGCTACACCTCCAGCCCTAGTTTTTATTCTTTATTTTGAAACCAGGTCTCGCTAAGTTGTGGAGTGCCTCACTAGGTAGCTGAGGCTGACCTCGAACCCGGATCCTCCGGTCTCAGCCTCCCAAAAGCTGGGATTACAAGCGTGTGCCACCACGCCCGGCTCTTTTTTTTTTTTTAAATAGGGACTCACTCCAGCATTTGGGAGGCTGAGACCGGAGGATCCGGGTTCGCGGCCAGCCTCAGCTACCTAGTGAGGCACTCCGCAACTTAGTAAGACTCGGTTTCAAAATAAAGAATTAAAAAAATAGGGCTGGGGGTATAGCTCGGAGGTAGAATGCCCCTGAGTTCAATCCCCAGTACCACAACAACAACAACAACAACAAAAAAAATAGGGACTCACTAAATTAGGGTCTCTCTAAATTGCTGAGGCTCACTGCCAAACACTTGTCTCAGCCTCCCAGGTACCAGGATTATAGGTGTGTACCACCCTGCCTGGCTTTGGGTACCTTTTATGTGTTAGCCTACACTGTCCAACTTAGTAGCCAGTAGCCACAAATGATTGAGCATTTGAAATACTAATGCAAATTAGGATATACATAAAATACACATAATCCAAAGTATCAGTATAAAAAAAAAAGAGTAATGTAAAATAAAATATATATTGCAGTAGTGAAAACTGAACCTCAGGGGTACTGTTACAGTTTGGGTCTCACCATGGGTCCTTTTCTCAGCCTAGTATAGAAGAGCCAGAAAAGCCCGAATGCATGGCTAGAAAGATATTAATTTGCAAAGTGAGCAGCACACACAAAGAGGAAAGTGGGGGTGAGGGGAGGCACTTGAACAAGACACTCCTGTCCTCTGAACCTGTCTTCGATCTAAGTACTACTTCTTATCTCCTGAGAACAGGTTGCAAGAACTAGCTCATCTGTCACAGCAGGATGTGTCTTTATCAACAACCTGGATGAGCAGTCACAGGGTCTTTTTTTAGTCCTGGTCCCCTGTGACCGGGAGAGCTCAACCACTAAGTTACATCCCAGATCTTTTTTTCACTTTTTTTTTTTGTGGCACTGGAGATTGAACCCAGAGGCATTCTACCTTCGAGCTGCACCTTCAGCCCTATTTTATTTTTATTTAGATTGATGAGTCTCACTACTTGCTGAGGCTGTCCTCAAACTTGCAATCTTCCTGTCTCAGCTTCTCAAGTACTAGGATTACAAGCATGTGCCACCATGTCTGGCCTTTTTTCACTTATTTTGATATACAGTCTTACTAAGTTACTGAAGCTGGCCTCAATCTTATGATGTTCCTCTCTCAGTCTTCCAAGTAGCTGGGATTACAGGCATCAGGCACTCATTAAGAATTATTATAAACCAGGTGTGGTAGCAAATGCTTGTAAACCCAGTACTTGGGAGGCTGAGACAGGAGGATCACAAGTTTGTGGCCAGCCTCAGCTGCTTAGTGAGGCCCTCTGAAACTTAATGAGACCCTGTTTCAAAATAAAGAATAAAAAAACAGGGCTGGGGTTATAGCTTGGAGGTAGAATGCCCCTGGGTTATTTATTTGTACTGGGGATGGAACCCAGGGACATTCTACGTCAGAGCTACATCCCAAGCCTTATTTTTATTTTGAAACAGGGTCTTGTTAGATTGATGAGTCTCACTACTTGCTGAGGCTGTTTTCAAAACTGTAATTCTCTTGTCTCAGCCTAAAACTGGGAATACAAACATGCACCACTATGCCCAGCTGAAACCGTTTCAACATTTAAAAATTAAGATGGGTGTAGTAGCCGGGCATGGTGGCGCACGCTTGTAATCCCAGCATTTGGGAGGCTGAAACCAGAGGATCCAGGTTCTCGGCCAGCCTCAGCTACCTAGTGAGGCCCTCCGCAACTTAGAGAGACTCTGTTTCAAATAAAGAATCAAAAATAGGCCTGGGGGTATAGCTCGGAGGTAGAACGCCCTAAATTCAACCCTCAGTACCACACACACACACACACACACACACACACACAAAAGGATGTGGTGACGCATACTTGTAAGACTGTGACAGGAGGATTGCAGGTTTGCAGTCTCAGCTACTTAGTGAGGCTCTCTGTAACTTAGTGAGATGCTGTTTCAAATTAAGAATTAAAAAAAAAAAAGTGAGTGTGTGTGTGTGTGGGAGGCTGGAGGTTTGCTCAGAGGTAGAATGCCCCTGGGTTCAATTATCAGTACTGCAAAAAAAAAAAAAAAAAAAAAAAAAAATTAAAGCCCAGTGTGGTAACACACACCTGTAATCACAGTACTTAGGAGGCTGAAACAGGAGGATCACAAGTTCGAGGCCAGTCTCAGCAACTTAAGAGTATGTCAAATGAAAAATAGAGCTAGGAATGTAGGTCTGAGGTAAAATCCCCCTGGGTTAAATCCCCAGTGCCATGAGGAAAAAAAAAAATCCATCAGTCTGAGGGTGGGGTGTATGTACAGTGGCAGAGTGCTCAGCATATGTATACACACACAAATCCTTTGGTAAAAGGGCAGCCAGTTCAGTTTGTAGTTTGCAGTGTTTTTTATTTTAAAAATAACTTTTCTTTTTGTGGCACTGGGGAGTTGAACCCAGGAGCATTCTACCTCACTCCCCAGCAGTGGGGAGGAAGATTAACAAACACTTTCCAGGTAGTCTTTTTTTTTCGGTACTGGGGATTGAACTCAGGGGCGTTCTACCTCCGAGCTATACCCCCAGCCCTATTTTTTATTTTTATTTTTTTTTATTTATTTATTTTTTTGTGGTACTGGGGACTGAACTCAGGGGCGTTCTACCTCTGAGCTATACCCCCAGCCCTATTTTTTATTCTTTATTTTGAAACAAGGTCTCACTAAGTTGCGGAGGGCCTCACTAGGTAGCTGAGGCTGGCCGAGAACCCGGATCCTCCGGTCTCAGCCTCCCGAATGCTGGGATTACAAGCATGCGCCACCACGCCCGGCTTCCTATTTTTTATTCTTTATTTTGAAACAGGGTCTCACTAAGTTTCGGAGGGCCTCACTAGGTAGCTGAGGCTGGCCGCGAACCCGGATCCTTTGGTCTCAGCCTCCCGAATGCTGGGATTACAAGCCTGCGCCACCACGCCTGGCTTCCAGGTAGTCTTAAGTGAAACCCAGAAACATTAAATGGTTGTTATTCTGCCTTCCGTGCTTTCTTGTAATTTCCTGTACCAAGTAAAACTTTTTGTTTTTTGCAGTCCTGGAGATTGAACTCAGGAGCATTCTACCTCCAGGATATACCTCTAGTCCTATTTTTTATTCTTTATTTTGAAACAGGGTCTCACTAAGTGTGGAAGGCCTTACTAAGTAGCTGAGGCTGGACGTGAACACAGATCCTCCCGTCTCAGCCTCCCAAGTACTGGGATTACAAGTGTGCGCTACCATGCCTGGCTTGATTTTTGAATCTGTGATCCTCCTGTCTTAGCGTCTTAAATACTGGGATTACAAGTGTGTGCCATCACACTCAGCTTCCCCTTTGTGAAGGGGACCAGAAGAAAGAGTCATGATGATTCTAAAGGTAGTTTGTAAAAAAAATAAATGTTTATTTCAAGTATGAAAAGTAACATTAAGACATTAGGCAATAATTGTGCTGTTTTAAGAAGTATAAAACAAGACACCTAAAAAAAATGCTTACAATTAGGTATAAAATACTTAAGAATATATTTTGAGATTCACAGTGGGCACTTTTAAGTTTTGCTATTGTAACTTAGAAATGAAAACATATTTACAGTTCAAGTTAAACAAATGAGTCCTCAACTCAGGATAGTCAGTATTGCAAAATAAAATGTCTAAGCCTTCTTAAATCAACAGCAAACATGGGCCAGCAACGTCGTCCCAGACAAATACCATCTATTTCTTATGTCTGCTAACACATAAGGTGGTTGAGTCATTTTAATTAAATGATATCAGTAATTATTAGAGCCTAACTAGTAATCAGGCTCTGGCTGAGAAAACATTACTGTGGCAATCCTGAGTTATTTCCAGGAAAAGATTCTGAACAGAAAATGACAGAAATTCCTGGCTGCAAGTGTAAACGCAGGCCTTGTGCTCACTTCACTGGGCTGCTCCCGAGGCTGCGGCTTCTTTTCTCCAGGTACATCTGCTTGTAGGTCTGAAACATCGCTCTCGAGTCTTTCACTGGGTTTTGTACTTTTTCAAACCCATCTGCACTCACACTTCTCTTGCACAGTTTTGGGTTATCAACTAAGGAAACAGAAATATTACTTGTTACTCTTAGTATTATCATCATCATTATTACTATTTGTATGGGGGTTGAATCTAGGGCATTCTACCTCCAAGCTATACCCCCAGTCCCTTTATTTTTTATTTATTATTATTATTATTTGTGGTACTGGGGATTGAACCCAGGCACACTCTACCTCCAAGCTACACCCCCAGCCCTATTTTTTATTCTTTATTTTGGAACGGTCTCACTAAGTTGCAAAGGGCCTCACTAAGTAGGTGAGGTTGGCCTCAAACCCGGATCCTCCCGTCTCAGCCAAGTACTGGGATTACAAGTGTGCCCCACCATGCCCGGCCTTTATTTTTTAATTTTGACACAGGGTCTCGCTAAGTTGCTGAGGGTTTTGCTATGTTGCAGAAGCTGGCTGTGAGCCTGTGATCATCCTGTCTCAGCCTCCCAAGTTTTGGGATTACAGGTGTGTGCCACCATGCCTGGCTATACTTGCAATATTGTGATGACTACACAATCAATTAAAACTGAGAGGAACTGAGTGCAATGGTACACACCTGTAATCCCAAAACTTGGGAAGCTGAGACAGGGGGATGAGGGTTTGAAGCTAGTGAGTAGTTAACTTAGCAAGACTGTTTTAAAATAAATAAAATAGGGCCAGGAGAGTGCAGCTCAGTGATAGAATGCTCCTTGGTTAGGCCCCCAGTACCACCCCCTACACACACACACACCAAAAAAACAAAATGGGGGGGGGAGCGTAATATACAGTCAATGTATGAAATTTAAAAATAAGGACAAGTTAGACAAATTAAGATGCCCCTTCACCTGCCAAATCATAAATTTTACACACACGACTATTTTCTGTCGACTCCACCTTCACTGCCTAGGCCTGATCTATATGGCCTTGGTCCTTTCTCAGTAGAAATATCCAGAGCCAAATGTGGTGGCACACACCTGTAATCCTAGTATTTGGGAGGCTGTTAGGAGGACTGCAGGCTTGAAGACAGTCTGAAGCAAGTAATGAGACTCACCAACCTAGTGAAATCCTGTTTCAAAATACACACACATACACACACACACACACACACACACACAAATACAGCTGGGGTAGAATGCCCTTGGGGTCAATCCCCAGTACCAAAAAAAAATTTTTTTTTCAATTAAAATTTCCATTATTTTGTCATTTTATATGAATATGACATGTTTTTTTTTTTTTTTTTTCGGTACTGGGGATTGAACTCAGGAGCATTCTACCTCCGAGCTATATCCCCAGCCCTATTTTTTATTCTTTATTTTGAAACAGGGTCTCACTAAGTTGTGGTGTGCCTCACTAGGTAGCTGAGGCTGGCCTCGAACCCGGATCCTCCGGTCTCAGCCTCCCGAATGCTGGGATTACAAGCATGCGCCATCACGCCCAGCTGAATGTGACAAGTTGAACAGCTATTTAAAGGTACAGTACAAAGAGCAAGGGCCAAAAAGTGAATGAGAAGTCTCAACATTCTGGTCTTTCTAGGTACTGGGTAGCCTCATGGACAGCTGGACTTCCTAGTTTCATGAACCAAGGGGCCTTCTACCTCTAAGCTACATCCTAGCCTTTTTTTTTTTTTTTTTTTTTTTTTTTGGTGTGTGTGTGTAGTACTGGGGAATGAACCCAGGGGCATTCTTTTTTTTTTTTTCTTCTCAAACAGTTTAATAGCAAATAAACAAAGGAAGGTACCATACTTGGCAGATACAAAATGACTTTTTGTCCGTGTGCCTGTGCAATTAAAACAGGTTTAGGTTGCCCATTGGGACAAAAGGAAAAACACACACAAAAAAGGAAGGAGAGTCCTTTTAAACACATACTCCCTTGCTCCAAACTTGTAACAACTTTTTTTTCTTTTTTAATCCACTATACAAACTTTGTGATTTGGTAAGAAAAGCGATAAGGGTTTTTTAAACCATTAAAGTAAAATCCATAATTTTCTACAGAGCACAACACAAGTTCACACAAAAAGGACATTTTCTTTTGCAAATCAAAACAGGAAAGAAAAGAAAGCTCAAACAAGGTCAAGGAAAGCGTTTCTACAGCTGAATCACAACTTTGAGTTGATTGAATCCCGTTGTTGCTGCAGAACAGACTGCGTTTGGTCCTAGTGGCAAATTTTTTTTTCTCTTCACATTGTGAAATCACTTTACATTGTTTTCTAGTAGAAAAGGCAAAAAACTGTACAAAACCCCTAGTGTTAAATACAACGTTTGTACCAATAAAAAACTCACACAGGTTTGTCTCCAAAATGTAAAGTTTCCAGCCGGGTATGGTGGCGCACGCTTGTAATCCCAGCATTCGGGAGGCTGAGACCTGAGGATCTGGGTTCGCAGCCAGCCTCAGCTACCTAGTGAGGCACTCCGCAACTTAGTGAGACTCGGTTTCAAAATAAAGAATAAAAAATAGGGCTGGGGGTATAGCTCGGAGGTAGAATGCCCCTGAGTTCAATCCCCAGTACTGCAAAAAAACAAAACAAAAACAAAATGTAAAGTTTCTTTTTTTTTCTTCTTTTTAAATTATTCACAAAAAGCAGCTTGAAATCAGAAAGGCAGCTGCCACTCCAGTGTCTCAAATCCATTAAAACCACCACAGAACAATTAAAACAATCAGAGAGAAAAGGAAAAAATGTCTAACATTTGGCATTTGGTTTTATCCACAGGTTTTCCCAGAGCTCCTCTTGGAATTGAAAGCAAAATATATTGGCAAACAAGGTTTCTCGAGGGGAGCCTCAGCGCCTCCTCCCAACAGAAGCGCTCTGAGCAGTCAGACTGTGGGGCGTACGGCAGCCTCTCTCCATCCAATCACCCACCCCTTCCAGGAAACGAAGCAGCCTACTGTACGCTGGGCCTCCGCTCGGCTGCCCTTTCCTCCTAATAAGAGCGGCCCCAAGCCATTTAATACTGGGCAGCCTGCTGGGTCCCAGGGCAGAAATTCTGCCGGGATCCTTCCCTCCCTCAACCCCAGTGTGGGTGATGCCCACAGTGTTTCTACCAGCTCACTCCTGGCCCCTCGCTGCTCCTACCACCTTCCTTGGGCGATCCTGCTCCCCTCCCACCAGAGCTCAGGTTTGGGTGGAGTCTGCCATGAACTCCTCCCCTGCTACCTCCCTCCCTCCATCCCTGCCCTCATCTCCTCTGGCTTCTCCCCTTCCATTCACATTCTTCCTTAAGTCCCCAAGACTCTGAGGCTGGATGGTGCCACAAGAGAAGAGGGTTAAGTTCCCCTGAGGGAGCCAAAGAACTGGCTGGCCTGGCACCCAGGGACAGTAGCTATTTGGCTCTTGATCCAATTAAACAAATCCTGTGCTTACCCCAACCCCACTAGCTACACAAGAGCAGAGCAGTGGTGAAGAGCCAGTGTGGGGTGGGTGGTGCCCAGGGCTGTAAACAGTGTGAAGACTGTAGAATTGTGCTTGTCACCTAGGAAAAGCGCCGGCAGATGCTGCCGCTCAGCGTGCAGATGGCCCCGGGTGGACGGCAGCACCCTCCCTCCTCTGGGTGCTCACCCTGCTGCACTAAGCCCCCTGCCACCTGCAGCCACTTTCCAGTTTCTAGTTCTGCTTCTTGTGCCTCTCCAAGCCCCCTCCGCACCCGAGAAGAGCAGCCAGCCTCTGGGGCACCTGATGAGACCTGGAGGCCAGGTGAGGTGACAGTCTGAGTGCACAGGCAAACACTCTAAGGGCAATAGAGGAGAAAGTTGCCACTTCAAAATAAAACAGTACAATCTTGAAAAAAAAAAAAAAAAAATCAGCCCCACAACAATTTAAAACAGCTTCTTTGAAACCCTTTTAAATCAGTTTTTGCACAAACTATAGAAAACAGAGAGGTGAAGATGATATATAAGAAGGTGTAAAGAAACTGCAGGAAACATGCAAAACTTTTTTCTGGGCATAATCTTAGTAGGAAAGGAAAAAATTCAAAATAAAAAAATACAAAAACAAAAGAAGTGTCACATTTTGCTGCGGAGACTGTAGGAACAAGCATGGAGGTGAGCTCTGCGGGACGGGGCAAAAGGGGTTCAGGGCTCCCGCAGGGCAGCTCCAGGGAAGAACCAGGCAAGAACAAAGAAAAAGAAAAGGAGAAAGAAAAAGGGCTACTTGGGGCCTAAACTGCAGCCTCTAGTCAAAAAGGAAGGGGGATCGGATGTTTTCTGCAGTCAAGAACTCAGAAAAGCAAAAATAAGAACACATGCAGTCTCCTCAAGGCCCACAAACTGTATCAGCAAAATGTGCTCAGGAGCCTCAAAGGTTTCAGTGACATCATTTATTCATTGTCTACTTCAAAGATGTCTTTAAAACCAAGTACACAGAGGAACGAAGCCTAGGAACGGACTGGCTGTGTGTTCACAAACACCACACGGTATGTGCTAGTAGGGCTGCTCTGAAGACAGTTACAAAGAATTGGAATCACAAAATCAAGTGGTTATCTTATGAAGTTCTAGAAAAATAGATTTGCATCAAAGGTCAACACAAGGTCAAAGGTGAGAGTTCAAGCATCAGAGAAGCTGGAGAGACAGGGATTTGGACGATGTACTTGATGCCACATCGACATGCTTTAGGCACAACGATGAACAAACGGCAGGAATCAGAAGACCCTCTCACAGCCGGGCGTGGTGGCGCATGCTTGTAATCCCAGCATTCGGGAGGCTGAGACCGAGGATCCGGGTTCGCGACCAGCCTCAGCTACCTAGTGAGGCACTGGGCAACTTAGTGAGACTCGGTTTCAAAATAAAGAATAAAAAATAGGGCTGGGGGTGTAGCTCGGAGGTAGAATGCCCCTGAGTTCAATCCCCAGTACCGCAAAAAAATAAAATAAAATAAAATAAAAAAAAGAAGACCCTCTCACTCCAGTCTCAGAGGGGAGCACGCTCAGTAGGGCTTGCTGTTATTCTTGGAACGTTTGAGCTGCACTTTAAGCCTCTTCATGCCAATGTGAAAGCCGTTCATAGACTTGATGGCAGCTTGAGCAGAGACAGGATTGTCGTAACTTACAAAACCAAAACACTTGCTCAGGTTTGTCTGCTTGTCTATAAAAACCTTGGTAGACAGGACATTCCCAAAGGGCATAAACATCTGCAGCAGGTCCTGATCACCGAACTCCTGGGGCAGGTAATAGATGAACAGGTTGGCTCCCTCTGGACCTTCCTTTTGGCTGCCTGCAGCACCAATACTCTGCTGTGTCAATAGATTCTGGTTGTACAGTGTGGGGAGTGCAGCAGCAGCATACTGCTGGATACCCGAATAGGCCTGGGGGAGGGCCTCCATGGTGCTCCCAGTGCCACTGGAAAGGCCACTGCTGCCAAGGCCACCATTTAAAGCAGCCATCCCTGCCACAGAGCCAACACTGAGGCCAGCTGTTGCTCCAGCTAATGTCTGCAGGGCGCCAAGTGAGGCTATGGGGTTGACAGAGTTACTGCTGCTGGAGCTAGGTGAGGACCCTGCTGAACTGGTGAGTACGCTGAGTGGACTGCTGGATGTAGTGAGAGCATTGGTACCACTTGCTGTGTTCTGAGCTGCACTAGCTGCAGCAGCTAGTGCAGCCAAATTCTGTAACTGCATTGCATTTAACCCTCCCATTGGATGGAGGCTGCTCAGGGTGTTGAGGTTTCCAGAGGAGGCAGTCTGCTGAAGGTGTGCTAAATACTGGGGTCCAAGAGTATTTAGACCAGCAAGGTTTCCCCACACAGATGCTGCACTGATTTGCTGCATCTGCTGGGCCATTCTCTTCTGTTCTTTGTCCTTCTGTGTATCAGCAAATTTTACCACCATGGGGGATGAGCAACCCTCCATGGTCTGTGCTTGGTGCATTGCCTTGATAGCTGTCTGTGCCATTGCTCTTGTTGTAAAAGTCACAAATGCACAACCTCGGCTCAGGCCATCAGGTCCCCGCAATATCCGGCACTCTTCAATCTGTCCAAATGAAGAGAACATGACTCGGATGTCATTTTCAGTGCACTTCTTGGAAATCATACAAATAAAGAGCTTCCTGTCTTCCACTGCATTGTTCTTCTCACTATTAGCAGGTTTCATCTGGATAGGATGATGCATCCCTGGGAGAACCTTCATGTTGTGAAGAGCGTTCTGCGCTTCTAATGCAGCTTTACGGGTGTAAAATGTAACAAAACAGCACCCTTTGCTCTGAGGAGGGTTTTGGCTCCGATCCCTTAGGAGGTTGATTTCATAGACAGCACCATACTGTTCAAAGAGCTCCCGCAAGTCCTTCTCAGACCAGGTCCTTGGAACCTGGCCCACAAACATCTTGATAGCATCAAGATCTGGTTGGTCTGGGTGGTCCACGGTGCCGTTCATTTTCTTTGAGGGGACTGGAATTCAAAGAGTAACGATCCACCATCATTTCTGGAAGGAAATCCAACTTAAACGCAGCCATCACCTCACTCTCCCCTTCAGAAGCCAATGATATTAACTTGCTGCATTTGTCTGATCCACAAATACACACAGCTTTAGCTTCCAGAGGCTGCACCTGAGCCTGCCGCTGCCTCGGTGCTGCCTGCGCCTCCGCAGCTGCCGCCACCGCCTCGCTGCTGAGGCCGAGTCCCGAGGGAGCCTCCGCATCCTGCCGCTGCCGCCAGAGCAGAACACCCCAAAATGGTGGCACTTCCGGCACCTAACCACCCAGGGGCATTCTACCTCCAAGCTACACCCCCAGCCCTATTTTTTTTTTTTTTTTTTTTGCGGTACTGGGGCTTGAACTCAGGGGCATTCTACCTCCAAGCTATACCCCTAGCCCTTTTTTTTTTATTCTTTATTTTGAAACAGGGCCTAAGTAGCTGAGGCTGGCCACAAACCTGTGATCCTCCTGTCTCAGCTTCCAAAGTAGTGGGATTAGGAGAGTACACCACCACGCCCAGCAGCCATTTTTATTTTGACAGGGTGTCCCTAAGTTGCTGGGGCTGACCTCAAAACTAGAATCCTCCTGTTTCTCTTAAATTCTGGCATTAAAGGGATGTGCTGCCATGCCCAGCTTTTCATTGGTCAGTTCTGTGATGGGCCTTGTTTTCCCCACACTGGGCATTTCTAGATGTGCCTTAAACTCAGGGTCTCTGTCCCCTCTTCACACTTACACATTCATTCCTGCTTGCGCCATTCCTTCCCAGATAATGTGGTCATGTTTGAGCTCAGAGTATTCTTTTTTTTTTTTTCTTTGTGGTACTGGGGATTGAACTCAGGGGCATTCTACCTCCGAGCTACACCCCCAGCCCTATTTTTTTATTCTTTATTTTGAAACCGAGTCTCACTAAGTTGCGGAGTGCCTCACTAGGTAGCTGAGGCTGGCCGCGAACCCAGATCCTCTGGTCTCAGCCTCCCAAATGCTGGGATTACAAGCGTGCGCCACCACGCCCGGCTTCAGAGTATTCTCTTCTTCATTTTTTGTTTGAAATTTCCTAATGACCTGGCTTCCTTTCATATTAAGGAGGGATGCTCAAGGTATCTCTAAGTTGCTTTACCTGGGCTTGGTCACCTGCTTCTCCTTTACACAACCTTTCTGCTTTCACAACTTGCTCCATTCACCCTTCAACCTTTGGAAATGTGTCCTAAGTGTTTGTTCACAGTCAACAGGGAGTTTGTGACATGTTTTGTCTGGCTTTATAGCTAGTTCTCTGTTCTACCAACCTCACTTTCTCACTTATATGTTGCACTCCTTCTCAGAGACATGCATGTTCTCTCTCTCCATATTTCTGTGGTGCTGGGCATGGTGGCACACACCTATAATCTTGGGAGGCTGAGACAGGAGGATGGCAAGTTCCAGGCCAGCCTGGACAACTTAGGGAGACATTCTTTCAAAAAAAAAAAACGACCTAGGGATATAAGCTCAATGGTAGAATGTCCTGGGTTCAATCTCCAGTACCAAAACCAAATAAATCAGCCAGAAAAAAATCAACCTCTTGTTATTGAAAATACCTCAAATGCCACACATAATGGACTCTAAAGACAAGGCATTGGATTCAAGTTCTTAATTCAGTTAATAGTAATGTGCCTTAAGAGAAATGATATACCCTCTGATGTAGAAAATGGAAATATCCTTGCCTACCTGGTTTTGAGGATTAAATGAATTAATATGCAAATCACTGGGGGATTAGCAAACTCTGACCTGAGGCCAGGTCCAGCCTGTTGCCCATTTTGGTAAACAGAATTTAATCCAAACGTTGCCCAAGTTAATTTATTTATAGGTCTTCTGCAGGTTTTTTCTTGGCACAATGTTAGAGTCGAGCAGTTAGGTGAGAGACCTGGAAAGCCTAACTATTTACTGTCTGGTCCCATATAGGGAAAATACGAAAACCCCTTAGCTAACTCAATGTGATAGGGTATACTTTTGTTAAAAGAAAACAGATTCCAGCTTCTCAGACCATGGCATGACAGAGAAAGGACAAGTTGAGAAATGAGCACTGAATGACGGAAACACAGATGGATGAAGCCATGCTCTGTAACAGTCATCCTACTCATTCCAGATTACATGGAAAATAAGTAAAAAACAGATGATTTTACCTGTTTCTTGGCTGGTGTCACGCATCCTTTTCTTCATGGCTGCACATTTTAACCAATCTTCTTTAGTACTTTTTATTCCTGAAACTATATATTTATTTTCAGTTCATCTTTTTTGATAGTATGACAAAGAAAGACCAGATAAATCTAAAGTACAACATGGAAGGCACCAAGATACCGTGTATCCACATATAACAACCATTAAAACTGGTCTAGGAAGCCGGCATGGTGGCCCATGCCTGTAATCCCAGTACCTGGGAAGCTCAGACAGGAAGACAGCAGGTAAATCAGCCTTGGCAACTTAGCAAGGTTCTCAGCAACATAAGTAAAACCCTGATTTAGATAAAAAAAATAAAATAGGTTCAGGAGTATAGCCCAGTGGTAGAATGCCCCAGGGTTTAATCTTCAGCACTAAAAATAAAGGGAAAAAAAAAGGAGAGAGACAATGAATGAGTTGGGAGGCTGAGACGGGAAGATCTGGGTTGGCAGCCAGCCCCAGCTGCGTAGTGAAGCCCTCTGCAACTTAGTGAGACCCTGTTTCAAAATAAAGAATAAAAAAATAGGGCTGGGGGTGGTGCAGTCTGTAATCCCAGTACTTGGAAGTTTGAGACAGGAGGATCACAGGTTTGAGAACATCCTCAGCAAATATCAACCTAGCAAGATCCTGTTTCAAAAAAAAAATAAAATAAAAAATAGGACTAGGGGTGTAGCTTGGAGGTAGAATGCTCCTGAATTCAAACCCAAGTAACACAAAAATATAAAAAATAAAAGTAAAATAAAAAGGATTGGGGGAGGGGGGAGCTGAGAAGTAAATGCCATTAGGTTCAATTCCCAGGACCTGCCTCTCACTCCCCAAAAGAAAGATTATCTTCACAGTATGTGTTCATGATTCCCCACCTTTGCTGAGACAGCCACATCAAGGTATTTGAGGGCATCTGAGCTAGCAAGTCATCCAATCACCTGGCCACTTCCCATGCTCTAGTTATACCCAAGGGCTCAGAGTCTAAGGACCCAAATTAAATGGCCTAATGAAATCAAAGTTTTCTACTCTATATCATACATCACTGTCACCTGAGGTGAAAATGTACCATTTATGTTATTGCCTATATCCCCACAACCCTGGCCAGAAGTACAGCAAGGGCTAGGCTTTCCACTCAAATCCTCAGCTTTCCAATCTGACTTTCCCAACACAGTGTTTTGTATATAATACCCACAACCCAAGATTCCCTTACTACCAGAGCCGGAGCCAGCCAGCTAAGTCGGACAAGCTTTGGAGGGATAAAGTGTGGTATGAGAAAAACAAAGACAAAAGTTGCTTAAGAAAGAGAAAAACAAGGGATAGATTGAGGAGGGCTGACAGTGAATGCTGCGCCGGGAGTTTATTTAGCTCAGTTTTTTTTTTTTTTTTTTTTCGGTATTCTACCTCCGAGCTATACCCCTAGACCTATTTTTTATTCTTTATTTGGAAACAAGGTCTCACTAAGTTGCAGAGTGCCTCACTAGGTAGCTGAGGCTGGCCACGAACCCAGATCCTCCGTGTACCACCACGCCTGGGTAGCTCAGTTCTTATATACTTCTTTGAGCACCAGAATATACATCAAAGTTAATGTTTTCTCACAGTGGTTACATTTTGTGAAAATTAATCATCTGAGGGTACACAGCTCAAGCAATATTCATGAAATTCATTACTATAACAGCCTGATAAAGTCTGAATAAACCCCTTGATTTCTGGAACTTGAAGCAAAGCAGGGCTTTTGCCCTGAGTCAGTAGTCAGAGCATGTTATGGTAATCTTTATCTCTGTAGGAACAGACTTTTATGCCTGTGAGTCAGCAAAGGCAGACCTTGAGCACTGTCGGTGTCCAACACCTTACTACCACAAATAACTAGCCATCCAATTCCTCCTTTATTCCTGCACTGCATCAATACACTACTGATGCTCATGGTTACCATGGCTACCACGATAATTTACCACTGGACAAAACTGCCTCCATGGTCTTCCCACTCCACAAGTGGGCTGCATGTTACGATTCATTTCACTGTTAACAGTCATTGATGTTTCAAAGATGACAATACACGAACCCATTTCCAAGTGAACAGCAGAACTTCCCCTACTCATGATTTTATATCCCTTAGTATCTAAACAAAAATTTCAATTTACAGGACTGTTCTGAAATAGCAAGTCCAAAAAACAAACAAAACCAAGACAAATGTACGTTCAACACTTTAACCTTCTTGGTACATTCAAGTATTCACACATATACATACATGTATATATATTCCTATGTATATATTCTTCCAAGAATGTATTTCACAATCTAGCCTTCTAGGTACAAATAAAGTATTTGGACTTGGCAAACCTTACAATTTTTCTGGTATTTTTACTTTTTTTCAGGGAGTGGTGGTAGTGGGAATTCAACCTAGGGGCATTCTATCTCTGAGATACACCTCTGGCCTTATTTATTTACTTATGCAGAACTGGGGATTGAACCCAGGGGCATTATACCTCTGAGCTATACCCTCCCTAATCCTATTTCTTAATCTTTATTTTGAAACAGGGTCTCACTAAGTTGTAGAGAGCCTCACTAAGTAGCTGAGGCTGGCGGCAAACCTGCCATCCTCCTGTCTCGAGCATGTGCCACTACGCCCTTTTTTATTTTGTTGTGTCACTTTTTTTTTTTTTTTTGCAGTGCTGGAACTTAAAACCCAGGACCTCAGGCATGCCAGGCAAGTGTACTCTACCACTGAACTACAGGCCCTCATATTTTTTATTTTGAAACATGGTATCACTACATTGCTGCAGTTGGCCTCAAACATGAGATCCTCCTGCCTTAGCCTCTCACATACTGGGGGATTAGAGGTGTGTGCCACCGCACCCAGCAACAAACCTTAGAATATTTATCTAACTTTTGATATGACTACTAATTTACTTACAATAAAGAGCAATATCTGTAAACAAAATATTGTCCAATGAAACACTGATTTACTAAAAAAAAACCCCAAATAGTCAATTAGCAGATTCATATGGTCCCCAGCAACCCAGGTAGCATCTTCAGTCTTCTTTACTTTGCAGGTACAGTATTAAGAAAATCATACTCAGTGGGGCAGGGTGGCTCACACCTATAATACCAGTACTTGGGAGGGTGCGACAGGAATATCCATGTTGAAGGACAGCCTCAGCAAGTAGTGAGACTATCATCAACCTAGTGAGACCATTTCAAAATAAAAATAGGACTGGGGTTGTAGCTCAGAAGTAGAATGTCTTGAGTTTAATCCCCAGTATCATACACACACAGAAGAGGCAATTGGGAAAGTGAGACCCTCAGCACCTTAGCAAGAGCCTGTTACAAAATGAAAAAATAACCGGGTATGGTTGTGCACACCTATAATCCCAGTACTTGGGAGGCTGAGACTGGAGGATGGCAGGTTTAAGGACAGCCTCAGCAACCTAGTGAGATCCCGTTTCCAAGTAAGAAATAAAATCAGCCTGGGGATGTAATTTGGAATTACATGAATGCCTCTGGGTTCAATTCCTAGTACCATAAAAAATAAATAAATAGGGCTGGGGGTTTACCTAGGAGGCAGAAAACCCATAGGTTCAATCCCTGGTACCAAAAGAAGAAAAAGGAAAAGCCCACTCTACCTTGCAGGGGGCCTTGCTCCTTGGCCCAAGGCTTCAGCTCATTCTCACCTTCCACAGACTGTGCCTTGTGTAACAGCAGATCTGGACCAAATTTAAACTCCAGCATTGTTGGTTTTTCTGTGGCACCTTTCCCAGAAAAAGAGGTCTTCGGCTTGTTCTCCTCACTCTTTTCTCTGTGTTTTTTAAGCTTCTGAGAGGAGGTATTGTATGCAGTGAGACAGATGCTTTCCCGTTCTGTGCATTTAAACCCGACCCTGTTCAGGTAAGACTTTGTCTGTTCTTTTGCATGGAGAGACATGTGGCAGAACTCCACCTCATTACTTCTATTGGCTAATTTTGTATCTACTTTGCTCTTCTCCATCCTCGTTTTGTCAAGCGGCATTCCACCAACCTTCCCTTTGCCATTCTTTGAGTTGTTGTATGTCTTAGACTCAGAGTGGTGAAGCTTGAGGTTTTTACTGCAGCTTGTGAGGTTATTTATTGGTTCTTTAGAGACCTCCTCACTGTTACCTGGCTTCACATTAGATTTCCCACCATTTCTGACTTGTAAGGAATGTTTGCTGGGCCTCATGGATTCAGAATTGTCCGGGACATTTTTATCACATATTTTTGGGGCTCCTTTACTCCCCATCATTTCTTTCTGTTTTTGCCTTTGTAAATATTCCTGTGGCGGTATTATAATTTTAGATGGATCACTCTTCAGGTCTGAAGACTTAGAAACGGATACTGTCTTCTCTTTAACACTGGCTCTTTCGTTAGGGTTTGACAGAGTATTACATAATTTGACTGCACCTCCCACATTTTTATTCTGCTCCTGTTTATCATATTTCTTCTTCTTTATCTCTATATTAGATATGTTGCCTTTGTCTAACTTCCTTTTCTCCAGATGTTTCTTTTGGGAGCCATCAACCTTGAACTTCGATTTTTTCTTTTCTGGTGATATCAAAGGCAGGAAGGAATCATTCCTCCTCTGTAACTCTTTGGTCTTGTCTTTCAGATGAGTGTTTTGTGATTCGTTTTTCTTCTGTAGGCTCACCTGGGAAGTTTGTTTACCCAATGCTGTCATTTTATCACTGGAGTGAAAAGATACATTGTGGAATTTCAGTTTTCTTTTCATTGTATTACTCTGCGTGGCACCGGACTCATCACGTTTAGATGAATACAGATTTCGTGATTTGTGTCCTGTCTTTAGTGAGCCATCCTGCTTCGATTTTGATGCATCTTTTTTATCACTGCTATTACATTTAAAGGAAACCTGACCAGTTAATTCCTGTTCTCTCCTTAGTGGGCTGTTCTGTTTTGTTTTGGCTTCTTTTATACTGCAACCATGTATTTCAGGAAAATGGCTTTTCTCAGCCACCTGAGCCAGCGGAGTCTTCAAGGTATCTGAAACACCATTAAGTTCAACAATAGTGACATCCCTACCAGAAGACAGCTCTCCTTGTTTAAAACTCTTGGTCTGCAGAGGAGAGGGCTGATCCTTCCCTTTCTCTTCCTCTGAGGTTGAGTTCTTGCTGGAATGACACTGACAGTGGGGCACTCCTTCGTAAATCACCGACAGCCAACCCAGTGCACAGCAATGGACTTTATCTTTTTCTGAGTCCAACACTACTGTGTCACTTTCTTGTCCGGTTGGTGGTTGTGGGTAGCACCGGCTCCCTACTTCTGCAACAGGCTTTTCTTTTTGAGATTCTACCAATTTACCAGCATCACAAGGTTGCTGTTTGTCTTCGGCACAGGGTTCATCCTGTTCAGGGAACAACTCTCTCGTTTGTTCTCTGCTTAATATTGTAATTTGTATCTGGTCTGTGGAGTCCTTCAAGTTACAACTGCTTTTACCACCAGTTTGATCCTCTGAGATCTGGCCAATCATCTTTTGGTTGCCAGACCTTTCGAGTGTGGTTGCAGGTTCAATGCCATAGGGAAACTCTTTTAGAAGTTCTGAGAGCTGGTCATGTAGGTATAAGATGGGTGTTTCACCCTCAGGGACCTCATTACTTGCAGGGCCTTGGGCAGTGCCATTGCAGGATGGGTCAATTCCCTGAGGGGAAGGATCCTGCTGTTCAGCTGCTGGAGAATCATTAGTTGTACTTTCCTTTTCAGTGGTTTGTCCTGACTCACTTTCCTCTACAACTCTGTTAGTCTCAATACACTCAAAGGATGCTGACCCTGCAGGTTCCAGTGCCTCTGACTTATCACTGATTTCCTGAGGAACATCTGTGCACTGTACACATTTGTCTTTCCAAAAACCAAAGTCTTTTTTTTCAGGGACACAATCTACTTGTTCTTTTTCTTGTTCAGTCACTGGCTGATTGGGTGGAGAAAGTTCTGGAGCCTCAACCTTTCCCAAAAGGTCAGAGTTGAATATTTTTGCTATTTGGGAATTATAAGATACATCACCTTCCACGAGAGAACAAATATTCTCAATCTGCAACATATCACCACTCACAACAGCATTGTCCCTTAATGTACACGGGGTTTGCTGATCCTTTAGAGCATGGTCTCCTTGACTAACAGGAGTGTGTAATGAATCACCACTCACTGGCTCACTCTGTTTTTCCTTTTCAATGAATGGCAAACTTGCAGTTGATGTTCTATTACTGGCTTCCCCTCCATTGACGTCAGCTTTCAAAGCAGTAGATTCTGTTGTATTTTCTGCTAGTTGACTTTGTAAACTAAAAATACTGCCTTCTTTGATCATTGGATACACACACGTTTCAGGTAAATCTGGTGGTGTTATTCCTTTGACAGACAAGGTGTTGACATTTGAAAGAATTAAGGGTGATACTATAGCAACCTGTAGTTCTGTTCCCTTTGTTACATTTGTAACAGAAGAAGAGTCAGAAGAAGAGTCACCATTCTGCAATAGAACTGACAAGGCTGTTTCTTGGGATGGCTTTACCCTTTTATTCTGATAATTTGCCTCAACTAAACATAGATTCTTATCTTGGACTTCCACAGGCTCTGAAATTTTAACTGTAGTTGGATTTCTTCTTAAATCATTACACAGATTTTCCTCCGAAGGTTTCAAAGCTTTTTCTTCAGTTGTTTGTGAAGGGTGCTTTTTCCAAAGAGAAAGACATGTGGCCAGCAATTCCACAGAACAGGGACTGTCACTTTTAGCAGACGTCCCCATGGTTGGGAACTGAGAAGGCTGAGCTGGTTCACTGTAAGAGACATTGGTTGTTTTACTACAACCTGCTGATATCAAAAGCTCCTTATTAATTCTAATTTTCCTCGAAAGTTCCAAAAACATCTTTTTCATTTTTAGTAATGACTTAAAATCCCGCACTAGATTTTCTTTTGCGACATTCGTGTCCAGTACTTGATTTGAACTTTGGTTGCAGGAATTCATTCTTTTTTCTTGATAATTTTGATTATTTTGAGTCTGAACGCCATTCACATCAGATCTAACTGCTTCATTTGAAGGCTGTCTGAAATTGGTGCTTACCTTCACGTCGCAGAACTTTCCAACTGCACTGATGTTTTCATTAGTGCTTTGCCAATGCTGTTGAAAGCCTTTGTAAAACTCTTTTCTTATTCCAGATGGGTGCACTTCTGGACTCTGAGGAACATCCACAGATGAGTGTTTAATAACATGCTGGGTATTTTGCAAAGCCTGGCTTCCATACGCACAGTTATAAGGAAGAAGAGGAGGGGGTCTTTTGTTTGTTGGTGTTACACACTGATACGAGGATACAGCTGTCTGTGTTGGCAGGAGAGGCTGTGCAGGAGTTGTCAGCTGACTGTTTTTAACATGTAATGATGGAGATGGCAGAACACTTGGCTTCTGAACAGAAGGATCTTGAAAGTTTTGTGGCAAATGAGAATATTGCTTTGGCTGTGGCCTGTAATCTGGATAAGTCATTTCATTAAATGTACACTGCTGTGCCCAATCAACCTGTCTGTCTGTGAGTGACTGGTTAAGTCCCTGATTTCCTTGAACTCTCACAGAATCCGAGGGGTTCATCTGTGACTCCATAGAATAGTTTTCGGATGTTACAAGTCGACTTCCCCGAGTGTGGACATTAGGTGCATCAGTTCCAAAACCAGTTTGCTGACATGCACTTGCCTCTGTATGAGAAGGCATGGGATTCCTCACTGGTGAGTTCGACCATACATTTTGTGTGACTCCTGAAGACATTTGCAAATTATGATTTGATTGTCTGGATCCATTAGCATTTATAGATGTTATTCTTTCTACTGACCTTTGTGAGGTTAGAAATGTTCTGTTATGCATATTAGAACCAGGAATTTGAGGAGGAAGTCTATAATTTCTGATATTCGGCACTGGCTGTGAAACTGGATTTGAACTACTGGGATACATGCATGCCTCTTGATTACTTCCAGAATAGCTAAAAGAACCCTGAGATGCTGCGGTAGGTTGGTTTACTAAATAATGTTGGAGAAGAGAGTAAGACGGTGGTGGTGGTAGTAACAGAGCACTTTCTGGTTTTGGATTCCAATTCATTGTTGATGTGATATAGTAACAGTCTGTTGTATTGAATGTCAGGAATCTGTAAGAAATAAAAGATCTTTTATTAAATTGCTTTTTTGCCTAGATAGAAAAATTCGCAGCTATGTCTACCGAAATTACTAAAACTTCAGAGTAGACAAACTGCATCTTATTTGGGAGGAAGAATAACAGCAGAAGTCTGTGACAATATAAACCACATCAAAGTGTCTGCAATGGGCCGGGTGTGTTGACACACACTTGTTTTTGTTTTGTTTTGTTTGCGGTACTGGGGATTGAACTCAGGGGCATTCTACCTTCGAGCTACACCCCCAGCCCTATTTTTTAATTCTTTTATTTTGAGACCAAGTCTCACTAAGTTGCAGAGTGCCTCACTAGGTAGCTGAGGCTGGCCGCAAACCCGGATCCTCCGGTCTCAGCCTCCCGAATGCTGGGATTACAAGCCTGTGCCACCACGCCCGGCTTGACGCACACTTGTAATCCCAGTACTTGGGAGGCTGAGACAGAAGGATCCGGGTTCGCCACCAGCCTTAGCTACTTAGTGAGGCCCTCCGCAACTTAGTGAGACCCTGTTTCAAAATAAAGAATAAAAAATAGGACTGGGGGGTGTAGCTCAGAGATAAAATGCCCCTGGGTTCAATCCCCAGTAACACATACATACATACATATACACACACACACACACACACCTGCAATGTGTAACAAATTCATTCTACAAAACATAGCTATCATTGTTACACTGAAATGGCAGTCACACTTGATGTGGTGGCACACACCTGAAATCCCAGGATACGAGACAGGAAGATCATAACTTTGAGAGCAGCCTCAACAATTTAAGGCAACAATCAGCAACCTAGTGAAACCCTGGGTTTTTTGTTGTTGTTGTTCTTGTTGTTTTGGTACTAGGGATTGAACCCTGGGGAATTCTACCTCTGAACTATACTCCCAACCCTATTTTTAATTTTTATTTTGAAACAGTGTTTCATCAAGTTGCTGAGGGTCTTACTACTACTTGCTGAGGCTGTCCCTGAACCGTCGATCCTTCTGTCTCAGTCTTCCAAGTACTGGGATTGCAAGTGTGTGCCACCATGCCTGGATTGAGACCCTGTTTCAAAACTAAAATAAAAAAGGGCTGGGAGTGTAGCTCAGAGGTAGAATGCTCCTCAGTTCATTCCCCAATACAAAACAAACAAACAAAAGAAAGGAAAGAGCCGGGCGTGGTGGCACACGCTTGTAATCCCAGCATTCGGGAGGCTGAGACCGGAGGATCCGGGTTCTCGGCCAGCCTCAGCTACCTAGTGAGGCACTCCGCAACTTAGTGAGACTCGGTTTCAAAATAAAGAATAAAAAATAGGGCTGGGGGTGTAGCTCGGAGGAAGAATGCCCCTGAGTTCAATCCCCAGTACTGCAAAAAAAAAAAAAAAAGAAAGGAAAGCACTTTCTGCAGTTTCTTATTACCTTTTTGACAGTGCTGAGGAATGAATGAAACCCAGAGATTTAAGCAAACTAGATACTCGATCTACGACTGAGCCTACACCCTTGATCCCTGTTTTGCTTATTTTAACAAGCTTTTTATTCCATGTAATTGTGCTAGCTGCCCATCAAACAAATAGTTCTTACTGTCCATCCCCTATAATCCAACTCTCCCTGTATATACAATGTTAACATTCTCTTCTCAGAAAATTTCCAGGTAGCCTGGACTTTGTGACACATGCCTATAATTCTAGAACTCCAGAGGCTGAAACAGGAGGATTGGAGGTACTAGAACAAACCTCAGCAACTTAGCAAGATTCACAGCAACCTAGCAAAACTGCTTCAAATGAAAAAGGGCTAGAAATGTAGCTCAGAGGTAGAATGCCCTTGGGTTTACTCCTTAGTACAACATTAAAAAGAAAAGAAAAGACAGGCATGATGTTGTGGGAGGCTGAGACAGGAGGATCATAGGTTCAAAGCCAGCCTTGACAACTTAGGCTCTCAGCAATCTGGTGAGACTTTGTTTCCAAATAAGAAATAAATCAGGCTGGGAGTATAGCTTATAGGTAGAATGCTTCTGGGTTCAATCCCCAGCAGCAAAATAAATAACATACATGTACTTAAGAGGGAACCAAATACAAGAAATGAAACCACAAAAGAGGAGAAAATTCTCAAGATGAACCTACTTTTAGTAATACAGCAAATAGCCAGAAAATCAATAAGGAAACAGAAGCCTTGAACACACTGTACACATTCACATTCTGTTCCTATGTGTTAAAGAAAGCCAGAACACCTTATCTTGTAGGAGGGTGGCTAAATATCCATTTGTTGCCTTGCAGGTATGCTATCTTCTTTGTCAGTTGGTGTGCACTGTACACTGCTGGAGTCCTCTTGTCAAGAAGTAGAAGCCACAGCAAATAGCTCTGTAGTGGGAACAGGCACAGTTAAAGCACAGATTGTTTTACTTTGAGACATAATAGTTATACATTTTTATTATTGTAGGTTAATCCAATACATGCATAATCAAAGTAATAAGTGCTTCCATTTCCTCAAAAGTTAATCATTTTCCTTTTTTTTTGCAATACTGGAGATTGAACCCAGGGGCAGTCTACCACCAAACTACACTTCCAGCCTATTTTTATTCTTTATTTTGAACCAGGGCCTCACTAAATAGCCAAGGCTAGTCATGAACCTGCAATCCTCCTGTGTCAGCCTGCCAAATACTGAGATTATAGGCGTGGACTACCACACCCAGCTTAATTTTCATATTTTCAAAATGTTCCTTCTCTTTTTATTTTGAAACATATGATAGATACTTGTAATCTAGCTATCATACTCTGTTATAAAAACCCCAATTTATTTCCTCCCTAATTGGGTTGTTTTTGTGGCACCGGGATTGAAACCAGGGCATTCCACATGGTGGTAAAACATTCAACCACTGAGCTACATCTGCAGACCTTTTTATTTTGATACATAGTCTTGCTAAATTGCCAAGGCTGATCTCAAACTTGTGATTCTCCTGTCTCAGCCTCCAAAGCACCTGGGATTAGAGGGCTGTGCTATCACACCTAGCCTGTGCTGTGGTGCCCCTCACATAACTTTTTTCTGTCCTTTGCCCTCCCCCTAGTCTCTAGTAACAACTATTTCACTTTACCCTTCTATAGTTTTTCTGTTGTGGTGGTTCTGAGGATTGAACTCAAGGGAATTCTTCCTCTAAGATACACCCCCAGCTGGGCGTGGTGGCGCATGCTTGTAATCCCAGCATTCGGGAGGCTGAGACCGGAGGATCCAGGTTCGCGGCCAGCTTCAGCTACCTAGTGAGGCCCTCCACAACTTAGTGAGACTCGGTTTCAAAATAAAGAATAAAAAATAGGGCTGGGGGTGTAGCTCAGAGGTAGAATGCCCCTGAGTTCAATCCCCAGTACCGCAAAAAAAAAAAAAAAAAAAAAAAAGATACACCCCCACCATTTTCATAATTGATAACTTCACATTGTATACTATTCGGAGGATGAAATCTCACACCATCCAGGCAGACGCAAAGCATCTTGTCCAGCACATAATACACACTGTAGACGCTACACACCTGCTGATCAGTCACTCAGTAGCCACCTCCATTATCAGAGCAGCAATGCATCCAGTCCTGTGTTCAAGTAACCCTTATTTTATGCAACAATGGTGATGCTGGCAATTAAAAAAAAAAAAAAGGTTGTAAATTGCTTCTTTTAAGTGAAAAAGCAAAAGTTAATCATAATGTACACACATTGTGCTTGTGGGTATTTAGCATTCAGCACCAGGTGTGGTTGCACATATATGTAATCTCAATACTTGGGAGACTGAGACAAGAGGATCATAGGTTTGGGGCCAGCCTCAGTACTACAGCAAGACCCTCAGGAACTTCAAGAGACTGTTTCAAATAAAATATGCCTGACAGTGTGGCTTGGAGGTAGAATGCTCGGTGCCCCCCCCCCCAACACACCAAACAAATATACAGCATTCTGCACTACCCAGAGTTTCAGCATCCACTGGGTGTCTTGGAATATACCCCCCACAGATAAAAAGGGGGACTAATGTAGCTAGCACAGTTTGGATCTACTAATCCCAACAACCTGGGGATAGGTTTCACCATTTGCCAAAAAAAAGACAGGCATTTTTTTTGTGTGTGTGGTGTGCTCGGGATAGAACCCAGAGGTATTCTACCTCTAAGCTACAACACCCCCACCAGCGCTATTTTATTTTTTATTTGGAGGCAGGGGCCTTGCTAAGTTGGTGAGGCTGGCTTCAACTGCCTCCAAATACTACTGAGATTATAGGCATGCACAACTCAAGATTGGCAATTCTAAGAACTTGAGGCTGATGGACTATGGGTGGCCCTCACTTGGGAGGTAAGAGCCTTTGTGTGTCGATGGTGATAAAGTGCTATGGCCTAAACTGGGGGGATTCAGGAAAATACACATTTTTGTTCTACAGAGATCTGGAGGCTTCCTATGTGCCATAATGAAAACATTACTCAACACTTTTTACTGTGGTGATCAATTGCTTCTGATAGAAAAGAGCCAAAATGGAGGATTGCAGCCTCTACAACCTAGCAAGACCCTATTTCGAAATAAATAAGCCAGGTGTGGTGGGTGGCGCACACTTGTAATCTCAGTACCTGGGAGGCTGAGACAGCACAGGTTCGAGGCCAGTCTCAGCTACTTAGTTAGGTGCACATCAGCCAAGGGTACAGGTGCATACCTGTAATCCCACTACTTGAGAGGCTGAGACAGAAGGATTGCAAGTTCTATGCCAGCTGCAGCAATTTAAGGAGATCCTTAGCAATGTAGCAAGACCCTATTTCAAAATAAAAAAGAAAATAAAGCTGGGTGTGCTTCTGATGTAGAATGATTATGGGTTCAATTCCCAGTAACAAGATAGGTGGTGGCAAGTCAGGAGGGCCACGATAAAATAGTGACTCAGGTAAATTTTAGTAGCCAACAATCTTATTTCAACCAAAATGTGGCAAAAAACTGAATGCAGCAACATTTAATCTTTCCTTCTTTTTCTTGTCCTGGAGATTGAATCCAGGTTCTACCTCTGAGCTAAAACCCTGAATACTTATTTTGAGAAACACTGGAGGTCTAAGTTGCTGAGGTTGGCCTGAACCTGTAATCCTCCAGTCTCTGTCTCCCAAGTACTAGGATTACAGGTGTGTGTAATCTTTTCCCCTTTTTTTCTTTTTTCTTTTTAGGCCAGATATTTTAAAAGATTTGTGGAAACATACTAATGCAACCACTTTCTCTATTATTTTTAGAAAATAATGATTTAAGCTGGGTATGGGAACATACACTTGTAATCCCAGTACTTGGGAGGCTGAGACAGGAGGATTGCAGGTTCCTGGACAGCCTCACCTACTTAGTGAGGCCCTGTTTAAAAATAAATAAAAAATAGGGCTGGAGATGTACCTCAGAGGTAGAATATCCCTGGGTTCAATTCCCAGTACCACACATACACACAAAATAATAATGATTCATGCTAACATGAAAGGGTTTGTTTTTGTTGTTTTCTTTTTCGGTACTAGGGATTGAACTTGGGGGCATTCTACCTCCAAGCTACACCCCCAGCCCTATTTTTTACTCTTTATTTTTGAAACCGAGTCTCACTAAGTTGCAGAATGCCTCACTAGGTAGCTGAGGCTGGCTGTGAACCCGGATCCTCTGGTCTCAGCCTCCTGAATGCTGGGACTACAAGCGTGCACCACCACGCCCGGCTTTGTTGTTGTTTTCAAGGACAGCCTGTCTGATCTGACACCACTGAGCTTAGTCAGTGACTACTGTGAGGGGATACATGATGTTTTTCACACCCTCTAAGTCCCAGGCTCTGTAACTTTCTAGGTCTGAGTCCATTTATCTTATCTCATTGCCATGCCAACCCAGCAGCTTTCTGCCTTAGTTTATCTAAATCCTCCATTTGAGCCCGGCGTGGTGGTTTAGAGGACATGCCCCCCATGGAGTATAAACCCCCATACCATGGCTGGGTTACAAAGGAAAGGGGAGTGAGAAGCACTGGGGTGTAGCAAGCAGGGATTCATGTAATCTCTCCACTCAAGGGCAGTAATAAGGGGCTTCAGCTACCTGTGCATTTTTTTTCCCTGGCAGTAACACGAGGTCAGTATGACCAATATATATAGACCCTCTTTGGAAGCTGGGCACAGTGGGGCATGCCTATAGTCCCAGTACTTGGGAGGCCGAGACAGCTTACTGTCAGGTTCCAGGCCATACTCAGCAACTTTGTGAAACCCTATTTCAAAATAAAAGATAAAAAGGGATGAGGGTGTATCTTTTTTTTTTTTTTGCCGTACTAGGGATTGAACTCAGGGGCAGTCTACCTCCGAGCTATACCTCCACCCCTATTTTTTATTCTTTATTTTGAAACCGGGTCTAAGTTGTGGAGTGCCTCACTAGGCAGCTGAGGCTGGCCACGAACCCGGATCCTCCAGTCTCAGCCTCCCAAATGCTGGGATTACAAGCATATGCCACCACGCCCGGCTCTGAGGGTGTATCTTGAAGGTTGAAAGTCTCTGGTTTCAACCCACACTACCTATAAATAAATGCAATTTGAATTCCTGAACAATTTTTAATGCATACGCATGCTTCCTGAACCATGTGTTCCTGCACTCTACAGCTGCAAAAAAAGCAAATCAATGGAGCTTTCAAGGGAAGAGACCATTAACATCCATCTCTCCATCCCTTCTGACTTTTCCTATGCATATCTTTCTTCTGTTGGTTATATATTGTATCTTTTGCTGTTAAAACTTTAGCAGGATATAGAAAGAAGCAAAACCACAAGTTGGTTCTTAGAAAAGATCAAAATTGATAAGCCTTTAGCTGTGTTGACTAAGGAAAACTACCCCAAAGAAAACTACCCCAACTAATTTAAAAAGAAAATCTAAATCATCCACAAAAAGATTCAATTACCAACCAAAATTCTACCCTCAAAGAAATGTGGCTTCCACAGAATCACACTTAAAGTTTAAAGATTTAATACCAATTCTAACCGGGCATGGTGGCACACGCTTGCAATCCCAGTACTTGGGAGGAGGATCGCAGATTTGCAGCCAGCCTCATCTACTTAGTGAGGGCCTGTTTCAAAATAAAGAATAAAATATAGGGCTGGAGGTGTAGCTCAGAGGTAGAATGCCCCTGGGTTCAATCCCCAGTACCACCAAAAAAAAAAAAAAAAAAAAAAAAACAATCAACTCTACACAAGCTGCTTCAAAAAAAGATGAGGGAACACAACTCAACTGAGTTCTGTGAGGCCAATAATCACCCTAATACCAAAACCAAAAATCAAAAGAAAACAACAGGTCAATCATTTAAGAATACAGACCTAAAATCCCATAGAACATTAAAGTAATTATGACACTACTTCCTCTGGATTTATCCCAGGAATGCAAGCATGGTTCAACATCAAAAATTAACACAGAGCCGGGCGTGGTGGCGCACGCTTGTAATCCCAGCATTCGGGAGGCTGAGACCGGAGGATCCGGGTTCGCGGCCAGCCTCAGCTACCTAGTGAGGCAACTCCGCAACTTAGTGAGACTCAGTTTCAAAATAAAGAATAAAAAATAGGGCTGGGGGTGTAGCTCAGAGGTAGAATGCCCCTGAGTTCAATCCCCAGTACCGCAAAAAAAAAAAAAAAAATTAACACAGTATCAATAAGGGATAACAAACTACATGATCTCAACAGCTCCAGAAAAAACATGACAAAGTTCAACATTTTCACAGTAAAATCAAACTATAAGTAGAAGGGAACTATAGCTTGTGGATATCTAGAAAAACCAACAAGTAACATGGTACTCAATGGTTATGCTAGAATTTGGTCACCGTCACAAAATGTCTAAGAAATCAATCTAAAGGAGAGATTTATTTTGGTTCATGGTTTCAGCCCATGGTCACTTGGTTCCATTGCTATGAGCCTGTGGTGAGGCAGAACATCATGAGGGGCCACCTGTGGGAGCAGAGCTGCTCACCTCATGGTACCTGGGAAGGACAGAGGAAAAGAGAGAAACAAAGGAGGGGAGACAAGATACAGTTCCTAAGGACACTACCACAAAAATGCACTTCAATCCCTAGAACCACAGGAAAAAAAAAAAAAAAAGATCAGGAACAAGACAAAGATGTTCACTTTGTCACTTCTACTCAACACTGAGGTTCTAGCCACTGCGGATACACCAAAACAAGGCATACACCTTGAAGATGAAGCGAAACTCTTATTTCAAGATAAAAGGATCACATCTACAAGAAATTCTAAGAAACCCACAAAAATTAGTAGAATTAACTAGTTTGCTAATTTATAAGATACAACACCAAATACAAAAGCAATGATATTTCTATATAAAATTTAATCGAGAAAAACTAAGAAAAATATTCCATTCGGAGTAACAAACTCATATTAATAATAACTATAATAACTATAAAGCAAAAGCCTGGCGTGGTAGCGCACACTTGTAACACCAGCATTTGGGAGGCTGAGACTGGAGGACCCGGGTTCCTGGCCAGCCTCAGCTACCTACTGAGGCACTCCACAACTTAGTGAGACCCTGTTTCAAAATAAAGAATAAAAAATAGGGCTGGAGCCAGGCATGGTGGCGCATGCTTTTAATCCCAGCATTTGGGAGGCTGAGACCGGAGGATCCGGGTTCTCGGCCAGCCTCAGCTGCTTAGTGAGGCCCTCTGCAACTTAGTGAGACCCTGTTTCAAAATAAAGAATAAAAAAAATAGGGCGGGGGGTGTAGCTCGGAGGTAGAATGCCCCTGAGTTCAATCCCTAGTACCACAAAAAAAAAAAATAGGGTTGGGGGTATAGCTCGGAGGTAGAATGCCCCTGAGTTCAACCCCCAGTACTGCAAAAAATAAATAAATAAATAAATAAAAAATAAAACAAAGCCAAGTTGGGTGGTGGATGCCTATGATCCTAGCCACTTGGGAGACAGAGAGGATGGTACTTTTTAGGCCAGTCAGGCAACTTAAGTGAGACCATCTCAAAATAAAAAGCACTTACATTAGCTTTTCATCACCATGACCAAAATACCTGACAGAAACAACCTGGAAGGAAAGGTTTACCTGGCTCATGGGTTCAAAGGGTCAGTCTATGGTCAGGTGGATCCAATACAGAAGCATCATGGCAGCAGGAGGTGGTGGAAGAAAGCATCTCAGCTTCAGCAGCTGAGTGTAAGAGAGGAAGGAACCAAGAACAGATACACTCCCAGGATATGCCACAAAGACCTGCTTCCTCCAGCCACATCCTACCTGCCTTCACTTTCCTCAATAAACCCATTCAAATTACCAACCTATGAATGGTGAGATTAGAGCCCTTGTAAAAATTGCTGTATTACCAACCTATGAAGTCCGGGGAATAGGGGGGACTGGGGAGGCATTTCAGATCCAAACGTAACACTGAACCTGGACACACATACACACACGAATAAAGTACAGACATGTTTCAACATCAATGAACATCAAACACATGCCAGGTAGAATGCAATCTCAATACTTAGGATTCTGAGATCGGAGGATTGAAGGTTCTTGGCTCAGCAACTTAGTGAGACCCTCCATAACTCAGTGAGACCCTGTTTGAAAATAAAAGTATAAAACAGGGCTGGGTGTGTAGCTCAGAGGTAGAAGGTCACTGAGTTCAATTCCCTGAACCACAAACAAAAACAAAAAAACAAGCCCAACTCAGCAACTTGGTGAGACTCTCAGAAACCTAGTAAGACCATTTCAAAATAAAATAAAATAGGGTTGGGGGTGTAGCTTGGAGATAGAATGCACCTGGGTTCAATCCCCAGTACCACAAAAAAAGAGTTGGATTTGGGGTGTAGCTCAGAGGTAGAAAGCCCCTGGGTTCAATACCTAGTATACCAAAAATAAAATAGTTAATGGGGTGTTAAAACAATTAATGGGGCTAAAGGGTAAAGCACACCTGGGTTTGATCCCAGTACTGGAGTGGGGGGAGAAGAGAAAAAGAAAATAAGTTGTATTATCCATGTGTGTGTGTGTACAAGCACTTTACTGAAAATTGAACCCAGAGGAATTCTACCTCTAAGCTATGTCCCCAAACCGATTTCTTTTCTTTTTCTTTCTTTCTTTTTCTTTTTTTTTGTGGTACTGAGGATTGAACCCAGAGGCATTCTACCTCCAAGCTACGTACTTTCTGCGTTGCTGAAAGTCTCACGAAGTTGCCAAGGCTGGATCTGAACCTGCATCCTCTTGTTTCAGCCTCCCAAGTACTGGGATTACAAGCATGTGCCACCACGCCTGACTGTATTATCCATTTTGTGTATGTATGTGTATGTGGTACTGGGGATCAAACCTAGAGGCATTCTGAGCTATACCCCTAGAGCTTTTATTCTTTACATTTTGTTTTGAAACAGAAGCTGGCTAGTTTGCTGAGTTTCCTTAAATTGCTGAGGCTGCTCTTGAACCAGTGATCCTCTTGTGTCAAGCACCCAAGTAGTGGGATTACAGGCATGAGCCACCCCCTGGCTTCCAATTAAGTTTAAACAATCTAATTTCCATCACAAGACTTTACAAATGAAGCCTTGTAACTTGATATATCTCAAGAGAATCTCAAGTTATTGTCATTAAATTTTTGCAAATTTTGTAACTCTGAACACAAAATTGGAAACAGTTCCAATTTCCCTTGAGACATTTACATCATCAGGCCAGTCTCCCACTTCACCCTTCATTTTCAAGTATACTTAGGGTATCAATTTATTTACTGCCGGGCATGGTGGCTCACGCTTGTAAACCCAGCATTTGGGAGGCTGAGACAGGAGGATCCAGGTTCGCGCCAGCCTCAGCCACCTAGTGAGGCACTCTGCAGCTTAGTGAGACCCTGTTCCAAAATAAAGAATAAAAAAATAGGGCTGGGGGTATAGCTCAGAGGTAGAATGCCCCTGAATTCAATCCCAAGTACCACAAAAAAAGAAGAAAAAATAAAACAAAAAAACAACTATTTACTGCATAGCTACTTCCCAAGAGTACTTGGAATTCTTCAAGATCTACAATAGCTGAGGCTGGCCGCGAACCCGGATCCTCCAGTCTCAGCCTCCCGAATGATGGGATGCCACCACGCCCGGCTACAGGACTTCTTTCAAAGTAAACCTTAACTTGACTTTCAATAGCCAGGGTTGATGAATTGTTCTTGCTTTATTGCAGAAGAAATAATTTTTTCCAGTTTGTTTTGTATTGTATCCAATGGGAAGTAGAAAGGAGGCCTTCGAGAAAACAAAAGACTCTTGAAATTCATCTCTAAAATTACATGTGTGTGTGTTGCTGGGTGTTGAACATCCTCCTGCCTCAGCTTCCTAAGTACTGGGATTAAAGTCATGTGTCAAAACAGGTATGGTGCCGCAGGTTTGTAATTTCAATACTTTTGAGAGGCTGAGACAAGAGGATAACAGGTTCATAGCCAGCCTCAGCAACTTAGTGAGACCCTGTTTCAAAATAAGATAAAGCTGGGTGTGGCGGAGCACACTTGTAATCCCAGTAGTTGGGAGGCTGAGACAGGAGGATCCAGGGTTTCAGCCACCCTCAGCTACTTAGTGAGGCCTTCTGCAACTTAGTAGGACCCTGTTTCAAAATAAAGAATGAAAATAGGGCTGGGAGCCAGGTGTAGTGGCTCATGCTTGTAATCCCAGCATTTGGGAGGCTGAGACCAGAGGATCCGGGTTCAAGGCCAGCCTCAGCCTAGTCAGGCACTCTACAAATTAGTGAGACCGTTTCAAAATAATAAAGTATAGGGCTGGGGATATAGCTTGGAGGTAGAATGCCTCTGAATTCAATTCCCAGTACTACAAAAAAAAGAAAGAAAAATAGACAAAAATTGGGCTAGGGGTATAGCTCAAAGGTAGAATGCCCCTGGGTTCAATCCCCAGCACCACACACACACACTCTCACACACAGCATGTACCACCACGCCCAGTGTGTGTGTGTGTGTATGGTACTGGGGATGGAACCCAGAGGCATTCTACCTCCACGCTACACCCCAAGCCCGATTTTATATCTTATTTGGAAACAGAGTCTCACTAGGTTGCTGAGATCCCTGCTAAATTGCCAAGGCTGGCTTTGAACCAAGGATACTCCTGTCTCAGGCTCCCAAGTACTAGGATTACAAGCATGTGTCATCATGCCCGGCTATAAATACATTTTAAACAAGGTCAGATAAACTCCCTAAACATTTGAGCTCCTACTGCATCAGAGGCACTGATAATCTAGAAGGGAATAAAGATCCCTGTACAATCACAGAGGAGGGTAGAACAAAGTTTCCAGCAAGCTTGCCCTAGTCATGGATTTTTTTTTTTCTAGGTACTGGGGTTGGAACCCAGGGGTATTCTACCTCTGAGCTATACCTCCAGCCTACTTTTTATTCTTTATTTGGAAACAGGGTCTCACTAAGTTGCAAAGGGCCTCACTAAGTAGCTGAAGCTGGCCACGAACTGGGATCCTCCAGTTTCAGTCTCCCAAATACTGGGATTACAAGTGTGTGCCACTACATCTGGTCTGGCCATGGAATTTTTTTTTTTTTTTTGCGGTACTGGGGATTGAACTCAGGGGCATTCTACCTCTGAGCTATACCCCCAGCCCTATTTTTTATTCTTTATTTTGAAACCGAGTCTCACTAAGTTGCGGAGTGCCTCACTAGGTAGCTGAGGCTGGCCGCGAACCCGGATCCTCCGGTCTCAGCCTCCCGAATGCTGGGATTACAAGCGT
>PVLC010015483.1:0-28365 GCA_004027655.1 Graphiurus murinus | reverse complement strand
TGGATGTACACTTTAATCCCAGTACTTGAGATGCCGAGGCTGGAGGATCACAGGTTCGAGGCCAGCCTCAGCAATTTAGCAAGACTTTGTTCCAAAATAGAAAATAGAAAATAAAATAGGCCTGGAAATGTAGCTCAGAGTGGAAAGAACACCACTGGGTGCAATCCCTGGCACTGCAAATAAACAAAATAAAATAAAAATAAGCTAAGTGTGGTGGTGCATGCTTGTTATCCCAGTCCCTGAGAAGTTGAGACAGAAGGATCCCAGGTGCAAGGACAGCCTCAGCAAGTAGTGACTCCCATCAACCTAGTGAGATCCTATTTTGAAAAAGAAAATAAATAAATAGGGCTGGGGGTATAGCTCGGAGGTAGAATGCCCCTGGGTTCAATCTCCCGTGCCACACACACACACACACACACACACACACACACACACATGAATGATAGGGCCAAGGAGGTATGGAAGTGGTAGAACACCCCTGGGTTCAATCTCCAGTATGAAAAATAAATAAGATAGGGCTGGGGGGTGTAACTCAGAGGAAGAACCCCATACCACAATAATAATAATAATAATAATAATAATAATAATAATAATAATAATAATAATAAATGAAATAGAATTCAGATGTGGTGGCGCATACTTGTAATCCCAGTACTTGGGAGGTTGAGACAGGAGGATGGCATGCTCCAGGTCAACCTTAGCAACTTAGCAAGACACTGTTTCAAAATAACAAATAAAATAGGGCTGGGGGTGTAGCTCGGAGATACTAGGTTCAATCCCCAGTATCACACACACACACACACACACACACACACACACACACAAATAATAAGAAATGAAATAGAATTCGGTTGTGGCGGTGCATGCTTGTATTTCTAGTATTTGTGAGGCAGAGACAGGAGGATTGCAGGTTGGAGGCCAGCCTTAGCAACTTAGCGAGACCTTGTTTCAAAATAACAAATAAAATAGCGCTGAGGGTGTAACTTGGAGGTACTGGGCTCAATCCCCAGTCTCACACAAAAAAATTAAGTTAAAATAAAATAAAAGGGCTGGGGTTGCAGCTCACACCCCTGGGTTCAATCTCCAATACCTCAAGGAGAAAGAGAAAAAAGCAAAGCAAAGCATTCTCTGGGTTGAAAGAGTTAAAGTGCTGCACCCCTGGGACTGGTCGCCCGCCCGGTTAACCCAAGTGCGAGTTTCTGGGCGACTTTTTCTGGCGCTCCTCTGGATCCACCCAGGGGCCCGGGCGACAGGCACAGGCGGCATGGAGGGCAGGCGGGGATTACTTTTGGGGAAGGGCCCGAGGGAGACAAGGGTCCCCTGCCCAGGGGGGAAGCGCGCTCGCGGGAGGCGTGGAGCGGCCGGGGACCCGCGGTGGCGCCCTGCGTACCGGGAAGCGACAGTCCCTGGGGCGGCTAAGCAGGCCCTCGGCCCGCCGCTGCAAGTGGTCAGCAGGTTTATGGGTGACGGAGGACAGCAAGGGTAAGTAGCGCCCTAAGCCCAGTGTAAGCCTTGCTCCCCGCACCCAGCTGCGACTGGGCGGGGACTGAGGTGGCCGCCGAGGTCGCGTCCCGTCCAGCATGGCTCGGGGCTCCAGCCCCTCCCGCTCGGTCGCCTTGCGGCCACCCTGGCCCTGCGGTCGGTCGCCGCACTTTACAAGGTAGCTTTTCCTAGCATCAACTCTCGGCTAACTTTGTTTTTTTTTTTTCCGGTTCTGGGATGAAACCCAGGGGTGCTCTATCACTGAGCTCCAACTCCAGCACCATCTGTTTATGTATTTATTTATTTTGAGTACTAGCGACTGGACCCAGGGGCGCCCCATCTCAGAGTTACACCCCCAGCCCTATTGTAGTTTTATTTGGATGCAGGGGCTCCCTAAATTGCGGAGGACCTCACTAAATTGCTGAGGCTGGCGGCGACTCTGCTATCCTCCTGTCTCAGCCTCCCAAGTAAAGGGATCACAGGTGTGTGGCAGGACGCCCAGATCTCCCTAGGCCTTTTTTAGTTTTCTTTCTTTTTATTTATTTATTTTTTGTGGTACTGGGGATTGAACTCAGGGGCATTCTACCTCCGAGCTATACCCCCAGCCCTATTTTTTATTCTTTATTTGGAAACCGAGTCTCACTAAGTTGCGGAGTGCCTCACTAGGTAGCTGAGGCTGGCCACGAACCCTCATCCTCCGGTCTCAGCCTCCCGAATGCTAGTTTTCTTTTTTTAAACACCAAATTGGCCTTGAACCTGGGATCCTTGCATCTCCACCTCCCAAGTACTAGGATTACTGGCATGTACCATGGGCCTGGCTCTGTGCACTTTGTGAGCAATGATCAATTTAATTCCTGAAGCAGGAAGAGAGAGAGAGAGAGAGAGAGAGAGAGAGAGAGTGTGTGTGTGTGTGTGTGTGTGTGTGTTTCCTTTTACGAGGAAAGACACCCCAAGGATTTATTTAAAATTTCTGTTTTGTTTGTTATTTATTATTTATTTATTTGTTATGTATTTATTTATTTATTTATTTATTCATTGGTACTGGGGATGGAACCCAGGGGCATTCTATCTCCAAGCTACACCCCCAGCCCTATTTTTATTCTTTATTTGGAAACAGGGTCTCACTAAGTTGCAGAGGGCCTCACTAAGTAGCTGATGCTGCCTGCGAACCCGGATCCTCTGGTGTCAGCCTCCCAAGTACTGGGATTACAAGCGTGCGCCACCATGCCCGCCTCGACATTGATATTTTGATAGGGATTGCGCTGACTCTGAAGATCACTTTTGGTAGAATGGCCATTTCCTGTCCAAGAGCAAGGGAGATCTTTCCATCTTCTGAGATTGTCTTCAATTCCTTTCTTTAGTGTTTTATAATTTTCATTGTAGAGGTCTTTCACCTCCTTGATTAGGTTTACTCCTAGGCATTTTCTTGGTATTGAGGTTATTGTGAATGGAATTGTTTTGTGTATTTCTTTCTCAGTGATTCATGGTTGGCATATAGAAAAGCTACTGATTTTGTTAAGTTGTCTTTGTATCCTGCCACTTTGCTGAATTTCATAATCAGCTCTAGTAGTTTTCTGGTTGAGTTTTTTAGGTCTTCTACATATAGGATCATGTCATGTGCAAATAAAGATAATTTTCATTCTTCTTTTCCTATTTGAATTTTTTTGATATCCTTCTCTTGTCTTAATGCTCTGGCAAGAGTCTCGAGGACTAGATTGAAAAGAAGTGGTAATAATAGGCATCCTTGTCTTGTTCCTGATTTTAAAGGGAATTCCTAATGTTTTCCCCCATTCAATATGATGTTGGTTTTGGGTTTATTGTATATTGCCGTCATATTAATTTAAGTTCCTTCTATTCTGATTTTCTGCAGTATTTTTAACATGGATGGGTGTTGGATTTTGTCTGGTGTTTTTTCAGCATCTCTTGAGATGATCATGTGATTTTCGCCCTTAGTTCTATTTATGCGGTGAATAGTATGTTTTGATTTGTGTATGTTGAACCAGTCTTGCTTTCCTGGGATGAAACCATCTTGGTCATGGTGTACAATTTTCGTGATATGGTTTTGAATGTGCATGGCTAATATTTTGTTTAGAACTTTTGCTTCTATGCTCATCAGTGATATTGGTTTGTAATTTTCTTTTCTTGAGGTTTTGGTATTAAGGTGATACTGGCCTCATAGTAGAAGGTGTTTGGAAGAATTCCATCTCTTTTGATTTCACGGAATTAACTTGTGAAGTATTGGGCTTAGTTCTTCTGTAAAGGTTTTGTAGAATTCAGCTGGAAATCTGTCTGGGCCTGGGCTTTTCTTTGATGGCAGCTTCTTATTGCTCTTTCTATCTTTTTGCTCGTTATTGGTCAGTTTAGGTTTTCTATATCTTCTTGGTTCAATTTAGGTAGGTTGTATGTGTCTAGAGATCTGTTGATTTCTGCCATGTTTTCCCATGTTACCCCCAGCCCTATTTTATTTTGTATTTGGATACAAGGACTCCCTAAGTTACCACCTGCTGGCCTCGAGCCCATGATCCTCCTTTCTCAGCCTCCCAAGTAGCTGGGCTCCCAGGCATGCACCACTGCTCCTGTGTTTTCCCTTCTTTTTTGGCTGCAGACTCAGTGTGTCAGCGCCTGCGCGAGCGGATCCTCTCGTGGCCTCCCTGGCTCCACAGGCTCTAGGCTCTCCGTTTCTTTTCTCCAGGTTTGGGTAGTGGTGTTTGGTTCTTCTGTGTGTGTGTGTGTGTGTGTGTGTGTGGTACTGGGGATGGAACCCAGAGGCATTCTACCTTCGAGCTACATCCCCAGCTCGATTTTATTTCTTATTTGGAAACAAGGTCTTGCTAGGTTGATGAGAGTCTCTACTTGCTGAGGCTGTCCTTGAACCTGTGATCCTCCGGTCTCAGCCTCCCAAGTACTTGGATCACAAGCGTGTGCCACCACGCCCGGCTGCATTGTGGGCTCTTAATTAATTTGTGTTCAAGAAGCCTGCTTACTGCATGTCTCCTATGTGCCAGCACTTGTGCTAAGTGCTAGGGTTTCAGAATGTGTAAATGAGTGAGTGAAGGGGCTGACACGTTGTGTTTGTTGCCCACCTTTTGTGCAGGTGAATCGCAGTGTGCATTTTTGGTTGGCAGGCATTAAGAGAGCATTCGTCATGCACAGCCAGAGCCTCTTCCTCTGCAGAGCGGGTCGGCTTCCCTGGTGTGCCAGAAAACCATCAGAGTGGCCACAGTCCTTTTGGGGAACATTTTGTGTGGGAAATTTTGTGTATGTGCTGGCCAAGAATTATCTAAGAGGACAAAGGTGTTATGAGAAAGCAAGCCATCTTGGACAACTTGATGGTTCCTGGCAGGAAAGGTAAGGGCCAGGCTGCTGTGTGTGTGTGTGTGTGTGTGTGTGTGTGTGTGTGTGTGTGTGTGTGTGTTACTAGGGATTGAACCCAGGGGCATCTGCCTCTGAGCTACACCGAGTCCTGTTTTATTTTTTTATTTTGAAATGGTCTGTCCAACTTGCCTAGGGAACTCCTGTACTTCTAACATAGCGAATGTGGCAGTACAAGGATTTGAGGGTTCCTGGGTAGGGTACACAGGACAACCTTAAGGACATCTGAAAGCTGTCGATGGAAACACTTTGGGATCCCAGGAAACGTTCTCCTTGTCTTTGAGTGCAGTTTTGTCAGAAAGGAGGACAGTACCTCTGAAAACCACGGGCCCTGAGTGATAATAGATGGTCTAGAAACGAATAGTCCCATTGTAGCTATAGAAACACAAATAGACCTCATATTTTGGTGCTGGGAATTGAATCCAGAGACATTCTACCTTCGAGCTATAACCCTAGCCCTTTTTATTTTTATTTATTTTTTGGTCCTGGAGGTTGAACCCAGAGGCAGTCTACCTCCAAGCTACACGCCTAGCCCTATTTCATTTTATTTATTTATTTTATTTTGTTACTAATTTTTTTTTTTTTTTGAAATAGGGTCTCGCCAAGTTGCCCGCAATCCTCCTGTCTCAGACTCCCGAAGACTGGATTCCAGGCGTGCACCATCATGCCTGGCAACACAAATGCACCTCATTTTATGCAGCAAATGTTGTTTCCAAATCAAGTTATATTCTAAAGTGAAGCTCTTGGTAATATGATTAATTACTACTTGATAAATCTGGGTCTTTCTTATATTAGGTTTGCCCATCTGTTCTCCTTTGTTAAGGAGACAGCACCAAAACGGGCTTCGCTCCCACACTCCGTCTCCCTGGGGGCAGGAGAGGTGGGTCTTCCGAAGGGTAAGTACAGCAGCAGAGAGCGCGGCGGCGGCCGTGGCAGGAAGCACTTAGGCGCGGGGGCTGTCCAGTGCAGGTTCAGGTGACTAACGGAGTGCCTGGGTTATTCTGTTCAAGGCTGGCTGGTGTTGTGACCCCACCCTGGAGGCTGAGCTATGAGGACCAACTCAAGGTGGGTGCCCAGCTGAAATCTTCCGCCCTCTTCTCTGGCAATGGAAAGAAATTCAATTCTGGTGGAGCCTGGCTGGGCAGCTCTACCCAGGTGCACCCCCCCCTCAGGTCCACTCACTCTGCTAATGACTCAATATTTTGACTTTGAAAGTCTAGACCCACAGATCCCAAGGCCGATTTTCCTTCTTTCTTGCTTTTCTTCTGGTCATTCTTATCACCATGTGTGCAAATGGCTGTGCTCTGGCTGTGCCGCATATAACTGTACTTTCCAGCACGGTAGCCACGAACCACAGGTGGCCGTTTAAATTTAAATACAGTCAATTCTGCCATAATGCTTGTTTTGAAAACAGAAATTTGTTCCAGCAGATTGACATATTAGGGAACAATTTCAGCATAATGCAAATTTCACGTTTGCTTCGGAGCAATTTTGTCCATAAGAAGTGCTTGGCGAAAGAAGGCAAGTAGCCAGCTGAACCGGGCTATGCGGGATTTCATGCGACGTGTACACGCACACACGCACCTCCCAAACATCTCCTGGCCCCCTCAACTGCCCCGCTGCGTTATGAGACACACCTGTTTGCCTCTGCAGGTAGAACGCTCCAGATCACCCACTTTCCCCACTTCACGGTAACACCAAGCTGCAACCCACTTCCACAAGCAAACCGCAGGGCTTGGGGTAAAACACTATTGTTATCATAGTGTTCTTATTTTTTAACCATTTGCTATATGAGGAATGGTGTCAGTGTTTTTTGATAGATTCCTATCTTTTTTTTTTTTTCAGTACCAGAGATTTGACTGCAGCATTCTGCCTCCAAGCTATACCCTCAGCCCTTTTAATTTTGTTTTTGTTTTTGTTTTTGTTTTGAAACAGTCTATTCTGGGCATGGTTGCACATGCCTGTAATTCCAGTACTTGGGAGGCGGAGACAGGAGGATTGCAGAATTGAGACCAGCGCCTCTCTCTCTCTCTCTCTCTCTCTCTCTCTCTCTGTACTAGGGATTGAACCTAGGGGCATTCTACCTCAGGGCTATACTCCCAGCCCTATTTTATTTTTAATTTTCAAACAGGGTCTTGCTAGGTTGATGAGACTCTCTCTACTTGCTGAGGCTGGCTTGAACTTCTGATGTCTCACTATCCTAAGTACTGGGCTTAGAGGTGTGCACCACCACACCCAGCTGAGGCCTTGTTTCAAAAAAAAAAAAAAAGAATAGGGTTGGGGTCTAGCTCAGAGCCCCGAGTTCAATCCCCAGTATCACAACAATAGCAACAACAGACTCTCACTGAATTATTGAGGCTATCGCTAAATTGCTGAGGTTGGGCTCTAACCTTCTAATCCTCCTGTCTCAGCCTGCCAAGTACTGGGATTACAGGCATGCACCACCACACCCAGCTTCCTGTCTTCTGTGGAGCTTTCTGTTTTGTGTGTGTGTGTGTTACTGGGGATGGAACCCAGGGGCACTCTACCTCTGAGCTACATCCCCAGCCCTATTTTATTTTTATTTTGAAACAGGATCTCTCTGGGTTGCTGAGAGTCTCACTAAATTGCCGAGGCTGTCCTCAAACCGGGGATCCTCCAGTCTCAGCCTCCCAAGTACTGGAATTGCAGGCGTGCACCATCATACCAGCTTCCTGTAGGGGTTTCTGATTCAGTTTTAGAATGTGTGTCTTGCCATGTTTTTCCCACAACCCCTGAGATTGTGTGTGTGTGTGTGTGTGTGTGTGTGCACAGTGTGATGCAGGAACACTTAATATCATCTTGTAGCACAGCTGACTCTATAGGTTAATTAAATGAAATGAGACAGCCAGGCATGATGGCGCACACTTGTGATGCCAGTACTTGCTCGGCATCACTGGCCACATCTGGTTATGCATACATCCCCAAACTTACCCCATTCCCCTTTTTGGTACCAGAGATTGAACCCAAGGGCATTCCACCTCCAAGCTATGCATTCTACCTCTGAGCTACACCCCCAATCTCTTTATTATTTTGAAACAGGGTCTTGCTAAGTTGCTGAGCCTGGCCTGGAATCTGCAAGCCTCCTGTCTCAGCCTCCCAAGTACTGGGATTACTTGTGTGTGCCACTGAACCAGTTTGTTTATTTATTTATTGATTGATTGATTGTGGTACTAGGGATTGAACCCATGAGTATTCTACCTCCGAGCTGTACCCCCTGGCCCTATTTTATTGTAAATTTTGAAACAGGGTCTCACAAAGTTGCAGAGGGCCTCACTATAAGTTGCCGAGGCTGGTCTCAAACCTGTGATCCTCCTGTCCCAGCCTCCCAAGTACTGGGGTTACAGGCGTGCGCCACCATGCCTGGCTCTACCACACATTCTAAGCAAGCATCATGTGTCTTCACCCAGAGAGCTTTCCTGGATTCCCTTTGCTGTTGTCCTCCTTAGTTTGGTTTGACCTCTCTTCCCTCTCCTGTGCTTCTGCCCTCTGCAGCCTGTCATCCATGGCTACCAAAATAAGTCCACCTCCTCTGTGAACCGAGGCCCAGAGGGCAAGCCAAAGACTGTGGGCTACTGCCTGGGGACTTGGCGAGGTCAGTGGGAGGCTGCGGCTGGCGCAGGGAACAAAGCAAGGGCTGAGGAGGACGGCACAGCCTAGACAAGTGGCAGTACGAGCAGAAAGTCCAGTGGCCTCAAGAAGGACATGGAGCTGGGCGTGGTGGCGCACGCCTGTCATCCCAGTACTTGGGAGGCTGAGACCAGAGGATCCGGGTTCATGGCCAGCCTCAGCTACCTAGTGAGGCACTCTGCAACTTAATGAGACCCTGTTTCAAACTAAAGAATAAAAAAAATAGGGCTGGGGGTGTAGCTCGGAGGTAGAATGCCCCTGAGTTCAATCCCCAGTACCACAAAAAAAAAAAAAAAAAAGAAGAAGAAGAAGGAGGAGGAGTTTGAATTGGTTTGGAAGGCTTTGCCGCATGACCGGATCACAAGGTGGCCTGGGGATACTTTCTTGCTTCTCCCGGGGATTCACTGTAACCTAGCAACAGAAATCACAACCTCGCCCTTTCTTCCTCTATGAGCCATTTGCCTAATACCTACTAGACACTTAGGAAATGTGACTTGCTGCTGCTGCTGTCTCGGCACCGTTCTTATTCTTGTCCTCGTCCTCCTTTATGCTGCTTACGGAGCAGTGTCCTCATCATAGAGTTGCCCGTTGGCATCCTCATATTCCTGAATATTAGCGCTCTCTGTAGTAAATCTGCCTTAACAGAATGGGAAGGGAACTGGGCGTGGTGGCACATGCCTGTAACCCTAGTACTTGGGAGGCTGAGGTTCAAAGCCAGCCTTAACAACTTAGCAAGACCCTCAGCAACTTAGCAAGACTTTCAGCAACCCAGTGAGACCCTGTTTCAAAACAAAATATAAGCTGGGCATGGTGGCGCACGCTTGTAATCCCAGTACTTGGGAGGCTGAGACCAGAGAATCTGGGTTCATAGCCAGCCTCAGCTACCTAGTGAGGCCCTCTGCAACTTAGTGAGACCCTGTTTCAAAATAAAGAATAAAACTTAGGGCTGGGGATGTAGCTCGGAGGTAGACTACCCCCAGGTTCCATCCCCAGTATTGCCAAAAAAAAAAAAAAAAAAGCTGGGGATGTAGCTTGGAGGTAGAATGTCCCTGGGTCCCATCCCCAGTACCGCACTAAATAAATAAATATATACATAAATAAATTTAAAAAATTAAAATAAGATGGGCTGGAGCCAGACGTGATGTCCCATGCTGTAATCTCAGTACTTGGGAGGCTAAGACAGGAGGATCACAGGTTCTCAGACATTTTCAGCTACCTAGTGAGGCCCTCTGCAACTTAGTGAGACCCTGTTTCAAAATAAAGAATAAAAAAAAAGGGCTGGGGGTGTTGCTCGGAGGCAGAATGCCCCTGGGTTCAATCCTCTGTGCCAAAAATCTAGGGACAACAACAAAAGAATCGAAAGGGGTGGCGGGTCCTGGTGAGGGAAGTCACAGTGGCATTTTTCTTATGACTTAATTCTAGTATCCATTTGCAGATTCCACTCTCGAGCTTCCTGCTTGCCCATTTTCAATGAAGCCACTTGAAACAGCATCATTTTATATCAGTCACACTGTTTAACATCCATACGCCTTCAACTACAGTTCATCAGGGCAAGTATTTGCTGCCCCTCCCCTCCCCGTGTGCAGAGTCAAATGAGTGTGTGAGGTCGCTGTTCTATTATTCGGTAATAGACAAAACCCATTGTATTTTATTTCCCTCTTTAAAAATCTGAATAGAAAGCAGACATTATCATATGGTGCCTTTGTGGTAAGAGAGAAAATACTGAGGACCAGCTCCATTCAAAATTAGCTGATAATGGCTGAAGCAAGAAACAATTAGATTTTTCTCTGAAAAAAAAAATCGCCATGTGCTTGAATTAGGCCCTTTGCTTCTTGAGGTTCACGGAGGCCTCTTTGAAGGTGGGAATTCAAGCTGCTGGAGCCTGACTGACTTTCTTTTCTTTTTTTTTTTTTTCAGTACTGAGGATTGAACCCAGAGGCATTCTACCTCCAATCTACACCTCCAGCCCTATTTTTTATTCTTTATTTTGAAACAGGATGTCACTAAGTTGCAGAGGGCCTCACTAAGTAGCTGAGGCTGGCCGCAAACCTGTGATCCTCCAGTCTCAGCTTCCCAAGTACTGGGATTACAAGCCTGCACCACCACACCTGGCGGGTACTTTCTTTTAAGTCATCTTTTAGGAGGAAAACATGTAAATTAATTCTTTTTCTTTCCATAGATGGGAACATCGTCTGTTTCCAGCCAAGCCACCTGAAAAACGTCCCCGAGAAACACAATCAAGTGGCTCAGGTAAAAAGGAGCGAGGTTTGTGGAAGATGACCTGGGGCCCTGCGGTCTAGAACAGCAAGCCGGGCGTGGTGGCGCACACTTGTAATCCCAGTACTCAGGAGGCCGAGACAGGACGATTGCAAGTTTGCAGCCAGCCTCAGCTACTTAGTGAGGCCCCCTGCAACTTAGTAAGACCCTGTTTCAAAATAAAGAATAAAAAATAGGGCTGTGAGCGTAGCTCAGAGGTAGAATGCCCCTGGGCTCCATCCCCAGTAACACATACACACACACACACACACAGAGCTGAACTAGCTGGGTATGGTGGCACACACTTGTAATCCCAGTACTTGGGAGGCAGAGACAGGAGGATCGCAGGTTTTCAGCCAGCCTCAGCTATGTATTGAGGCCCCCTGCAACTTAGTAAGACCCTATTTCAAAATAAAGAATTAAAAAATAGAAATAGGGCTGTGAGGGTAGCTCAGAGGTAGAATGCCCCTGGGCTCCATCCCCAGTAACACACACACACACACACACACACACACACACACACACACACAGCAGAACTAGCTGGGCATGGTGGCACATTCTTGTAATCCCAGTACTTGGGAGGCTGAGACAGGAGGATCACAGGTTTTCAGCCAGCCTCAGCTACGTATTGAGGCCCTCTGCAACTTAGTGAGACCCTGTTTCAAAATAAAGAATAAAAAAATAGGGCTGGGGATGGAGCTTGGAGGTAGAATGCCCCTGGGCTCCATTCCTAGTAATGCGCGCGCACACACACACACAAAATAGAACAGCAACCTCACTGACATTTGAATATCAGAGCTGCCGCCAGTGCTGGCTGGGGGGCGGGGGGACTCTGTGCTGTAAGTGGGCCTCTTAACACGGAGAGAACACTGCCAGGGTTTCATTTCATGGAGGGGAGGGGGACAGAACTGCGTCCACTGTTGGCAATGTCAGGCTCCAAGGACCTTAATAGCAGGGAGGTATTGGGCAAGGGGTACTGATGCGGGCACCATGGCAAGTGTCAGTATCGCAATATTTGGAAGGCTAGGATTTTCAGCAAAAAAAAAAAAAAAAGGAGTGCCGTGGTGTACGCCTGTAATTCCAGCTACTTAGGCGGCTGAGGCACGCAGACTGCAACTTTGAGGGCAGCCTGGGCAAGACTTCGTCTCAAAATAAATAAAGTATGGGGATGTGCCTCAGTGGTAGAACACTTGTCTAACGTGAGAAGTCCTGGTTCAAGCCCTGGTAATGAGAAACAGCCCGAGACGTAGGACTGGTGGGAAGGTCCATGCGTCATGAACTGGACCTCCGTGACACTTCCCTATCCTTCTGTTTCTTGGACACACTGTTTACTGAGTACCTCCTATGTGTCAGGCACTGCTAGGTGTGGGCGGAGCTACCACAGTGATTCAGCCTGTCCTTAGTTAGGCACAGTGGTTTTTTTTTTTTTGATACTGGGGATTGAACCCAGGGGCATTCTACCTCTGGGAATTCTACCCCCTGCCCCTTTTTACTTTTTATTTTGAAACAGGATCGTGCTCTGTTACTAATGCTCTCCGTACGTTGCTGAGGCTAGCCACGAACCTGCGATCCTCTTGGCTCAACCTCCCAAGTACTGGGATTATAGGCATGGGCCACTATACCCTGGCTAAGAAAATCTAATGTTTTTTGCTTCTGCCTCCAGCACGCCATAGAAATTGATGTCGCTAAACTCATCGGAGGCCTCCATTGTGTGTGTGTGTGTGGTGCTGGGGATTGAACCCAGGGTTATTCTACCTCTGAGCTACACCCCAAGCCCTATTTTTAAATTTTTATTTGGAAACAAGGTCTTGCTAAGTTGCCAAGGCTGGCCTCAAACTTGTGATCCTCCTGTCTCAGCCTCCAAGTACTGGGATTACAGGTGTGGGCCACCGTGCCTGGTGGAGACCTCCATTTTGCCAGATCTGTTGGAAACTTTCTGTCCCTAACTCACTCCAATTTTCTCTTCTTTGCCGTTTTTCTTATTGTTTTCCTCTTGATACTCTCACGGCCTCTCTTTGGTTTCTGTGATGCCATGCTCTGATGGCTTTCCTTCTATCTTGCTGGGTACTTCCTAGTTTTTTCCTTGGGACCTTTTTCTCCTTCCCTTTCCCTCTATGAATGTTGGTGCCCCTAGGACTCTGTCCTTGGCCCTTTTCTTTTTTCGGAACTGAGGATTGAACTCAGGGGCATCATTCTATCTCTGAACTACACCCTCAGTCCGATTTTTTATTCTTGATTTTGAAACAGGGTCTCACTAAGTTGCGGAGGGCCTCACTAAGTAGCTGAGGCTGGCCACAAACCTACGATCCTCCTGTCTCAGCCTCCCAAGTACTAGGATTACAAGCATGCGCCACCATGCCTGAGTTCATGCCCGAATTTTTATTTTTACTTTGAAACAGGATCTCAACTGAGTCCTAAAGCCAATTCCATAGAGACTAGAATGTCAGAATTTTATAGTGCAAATACTTACATGTATTGGTGGTCTAGTGGCAAGCAGAGCAGCCTTTCCAATTATACTCTGCATTACAGTCTGCTTAGTGCTTTCAAATATTCTCATATTAAAACATTCCTGATACGTAGGTGATCATCTCAACCAACTTGTGGAGGAGGCACAAGAAAGAGGAGTATCTTTGCCCTTATTTTATAAATGAGCAAACAGATGCATAGAAGTACTCGATTAAAGAGCCAGTTAGGAGCAAAGCTAGGATTTGAATCCAGGTCCTTTGATTCCTGGCCTGGTGTTTTGAACGCTGTGGCTCCCATGTGGTTTATTTACTTATTTTTAATTTTTTTGTTGTTGTTGTACTGGAGATTGAACCCAGGGGCATTCCACCTCTGAGCTACACCCCCAGACCTTTTTATTTTTTGTTTTTAAACAGGGTCTCACTAGGTTGCTGAGCGTCTCACTAATTTGCTGAGGCTGGCTTCAAACCTGTGATCTTTCTGTGTCAGCCTCCCAAGTACTGGGATTATAGGCATGCACTACCATGCCTGGCTATTTTATTTATTTATTTTTTGTACTGGGAATTGAATCTGGGGGTGTTCTACCTCCAAGCTACACCCTCAGCCCTAATTAATTAATTAATTAATTGCTGTACTGGGGAGTGAACTCAGGGGCATTCTACCTTCGAGCTACACCCCCAGTCCTATTTTTTTTTTTTTTTTTTGCGGTACTGGGGGTTGAACTCAGGGGTGTTCTACCTCTGAGCTATACACCCAGCCCTACTTTTTTATTCTTTACTTTGAAACCGAGTCTCACTAAGTTGCGGAGTGCCTCACTAGGTAGCTGAGGCTGGCCTCGAATCCGGATCCTCTGGTCTCAGCCTCCCAAATGCTGGGATTACAAGCGTGGGCCACCACACCCGGCTCCCAGTCCTATTTTTTATTCTTTACTTTGAAACAGGGCCTCACTAAGTAGCTGAGGCTGGCTGCGAAGAACCCGGATCCTCCTGTCTCAGCCTCCCAAGTACTGAGATTCCAAGCGTCTGCCACCACGCCCGGCTCTTTTTATTTTTATTTTATTTTATTTTATTTGTGGTACTGGGGATTGAACTCAGGGGCATTCTACCTCTGAGCTACACCCCCAGCCCTATTTTTTATTCTTTATTTTGAAACCGAGTCTCACTAAGTTGCGGAGTGCCTCACTAGGTAGCTGAGGCTGGTCGCAAACCCGGATCCTCCGGTCTCAGCCTCCCGAATGCTGGGATTACAAGCGTGTGCCACCATGCCCGGCTCTATTTTTATTTTTTTGAAACAGGGTCTCACTAAAGTTGCTGAGGCTGGCCGTGAACCTACGATCTTCGTATCTCAGCCTCCCAAGGGTTTTAAAATGTTCTCAACTAAATAAAAACAAAGAGATCCAGGCTTCTTCTCCTCTGTGTCTCCTCGTTATTTCTCCCAGGACTCATGTGTTCTGCGGTGGCGTCAGGGCGGGTGGTTGGGATGTCTACAGTGCAGAACAATGAAAGGGATCGAAAGGTTATTCCTCTGCATGATAGGACAGAAGCTTAGTTTAGCTCCTTGTTTACAGCAAGAATAACTCACACTTTCTGTAGAGAACCATTAGAGGCTCAAGCTAGAGAAGGTGCCAGTTCTATTGTATAGGATTTGTCAAAAGCTGAAAGGCCAAGCAGTGCTTCTACTGAAATAGGAAAATAGGGTGTTTTTTTTTTTTTTTTGTCCTGTGGAACATTGCTTTATGTTAAGTGTTATTTCTAATAGGATCGGAGAATTGTGTCTTCTTGTTTGACTGCTGCAGGGCCCACGTACTGTAGAGTGTGGGAGAAAATGTGTCAAAGATGAGGCTTGTGTCTGACTCCTGGCTTTGTCATCTGGGCAGGAGGAGCTTTGTGTTCAGAAGGAGGCCAGAAAGGAATTTGTCATCAAAGGCCCTGGTGCAGTCTGTGACTTGACCTCCCTTTACTTCCAGGAATGGTAAACCTGGCACAGCCAAACAGCAAGTAGGAGTGGGTGGCTCGCCTTAGTTTGCGTTTGTGGATTGCAGATACAGGGCTGCTGACACCGAGGATGTGGGCCGGGGGCCCTGGCTGTCATATAGCCAGGCCTGGAAACCAGAATGCCAAAGTGGGAGCGTGTGTATATACGTGTATGTGTGTGTGTGTGTGTGTGTGTGTGTGTGTGTGTGTGTGTGTAAGAGCTACTGGGGATCGAACCCAGGGGCATTCTACCTCCAAACTACACCACCAGCACTTATTTTGAAACCGAGTCTCACTTAGTTGGTGAGAGTCTCGCTAAGTTGCTTAGACTGGTCTCGAACCTGTGATCCTCCTGTCTCAGCCTCCTAAGTGCTTGGATTATAGGCGTGTGCTACCATGTGCAGTTTTTTTTTTTTTTTTTTTTTTTTTTTTTTTTTTGCGGTACTGGGGATTGAACTCAGGGGCATTCTACCTCCGAGCTACACCCCCACCCCTATTTTTTATTCTTTATTTTGAAACCGAGTCTCACTAAGTTGCGGAGTGCCTCACTAGGTAGCTGAGGCTGGCCGCGAACCCGGATCCTCCGGTCTCAGCCTCCCGAATGCTGGGATCACAAGCGTGCGCCACCACGCCCGGCTCACCATGTGCAGTTTCTTGAGGGGAAATTCCTGCAGAGCTCTGGGAGCCATGGCAAGGAAGCTGTGTCTTCTAGCTGAGGTGCTAGGGCCTCCCCCTTCCAACCAGGCACTAGCGACAGAATTGTCTGCCATTGTTCTTTGTACTGGGGATTGGACCCAGGGGCATTCTACTTGTGAGACATACCCCCATCTCTTTTTATTTTCTCTTTCTCTATTTTTTTGGTACTGGGGATTGACCCCAGAGGCATTTTACCTTCAAGCTACACCCTCAGCCCGACTTTATTTCTTATTTGGAAACAGAGTCTTGCTAGGTTGATGAGTCTCACTATGTGTGGAGGCTGTCCTCGAACCTGCGATCCTCCTGCGTCAGCCTCCCAAGTACTGGGATTACAGGCACCAGGCCCGGCTTTTATTTTCTATTTCAAAATAGGGTCTCCCCAAGTTGTTGAGACTGTCTTTGAGCCGTCCATCCTCCTGTACTTCGATCCTCTGCCTCCTAAGTACTGGATTTACAGGAGTGTGCCTCACGCTTGTCTCAGAAGGGTCTGCCATCAGCAGTCCCCCTACCAGCTCCTGTCTGGCAAGCCACACATCTTTGAAGACCTGCTGGGCTTGAGAATTCGCATCTCTCCAGATGTGTTTTTCCAGGTTAACACTGCCGCGCAGAGAGGCTGTATCGCACCGCCAGGAACCTGAGTGGTGTGAACGCTAATACCTTCCTCCTTGACATCTGCTGCGGAACTGGCAAGTGGCAGCCCAACGAGGAAACTGCATGCTGCCCGGCTCCCCAGCGCGGTCCGCCGGGTACCCAGGGCCCTTGCGCGGTGCTTGGTGTAGCTGGTGGTAGTGGTGCAGGCCTAACTTTGTTGGTTCAAAACCCCCAAATACCTTCCGGTGATTCTTGCTTCTCGGGACTGAGCTGGCGGAGCAGGCAGTGGAGGATGCCAGGTGGACCGCAGCCTTCAGTGGTACAGAGCTCAGTCTGGGGAGAAATCAAGAGATGCATTGAAGTGCTGGGGATTCAGTGCTAGAGTGGTACTCAGTGGTAGAGTACTTGCCTAGCATGTGCAAAGCCCTGGGTTCCACCCCCAGGACTGTAGAAAAGAAAAAAAAAAGGAGTGATGGCAAGTATTTCCGTGCTGTGGAGAGGGGTGTGCGGGAAAGAGCAGCTGCGGTGCCCTCACCCGCAGGGAGGCAGAGTGCTGCAGTGATCAAATAGGGGGCCCACAGCCAGGCACGGTGGCGCAGGCCTGTCATCTGGTACTTGGGAGGCTGAGACAGGAAGATCGCAGGTTCACAGCCAGCCTCAGCTCTTTAGTGAGGTCCTGTTTCAAAATAAAAAATAAGCTGGGCTTGCTTGGTGGCACACGCTTGTAATCCCAGCATTCGGGAGGCTGAGACAGGAGGATGGCAGGTTCGAGGCCAGCCTCAGCTACTTAGTGAGGCCCTCTGCAACTTAGTGAGACCCTGTTTCAAAATAAAGAATAAAAAATAGGGCTGGGGGTGTGGCTTGGAGGTAGAATGCCCTTAGGTTCAATCAATCCCCGGTACCTCAAAACAAACAAACAAACAAACAAAAATAAAAAGGGCTGGAGGGTAGCTTGGAGATAGAAAGCCCCTGGGTTCAATCCCCAGTACCAAAAAATGAATAAAAAAATAGAATAGGGTCCTGATGTTTTTCTGGAAAAGGTTAAAATACAACCCCCCCTTTTTTGGTACTAGGGATTGAACCCAGTGGCATTCTATCTCTGAGCTACACCCCCAGCTTCAGCTCCTTTTTAAAAAAATTTTAAACAGGATCTCACTATGTTGCTAAGAGGTCTCAGTAAATTGCCGAGGCTGGCCTTCAACCCTCGATCCTCCTGTCTCAGTCTCCCAAGTACTGGGATACAGATGTGCGTGGATTACCATGCCTGGCTACTAGTTTATTCTACCCAGAAGAGCGTGAGGAAAGGAGCAGACCCGATAGGAAGAGAAGTGGTAGAATTTTAGACAGAATAGAAGAACTTTCTTTCTTTTTTCCCTTTCTTTCCTTCTTTCTTTTTTTTTTTTTTTTTTTTTTTTTGCAGTACTGGGGATTGAACTCAGGGGCATTCTACCTCCGAGCTATACCCCCAGCCCGATTTTTTATTCTTTATTTGGAAACAGGGTCTCACTAAGTTGTGGAGTACCTCACTAGGTAGCTGAGGCTGGTCGCGAACCCGGATCCTCTGGTCTCAGCCTCCCAAATGCTGGAATTACAAGCATGCACCACCACGCCCAGCTCCCCAGCCCTATTTTTTATTCTTTATTTTGAATCAAGATCTCACTAAGTTGCTGAGAACCTCACTAAGTAGCTGAGGCTGGCCGTGAACCCGGATCCTCCAGTCTCAACCTCCCAAGTACTGAGATTACAAGCGTGCACCACCACGCCCAGCTTTATTTTTTTTTAAGTTCAAGGTTTTTTTTTTTTTAATTGGTGCATTGTAATCATACATTTTTTTTGTCACATACAAGCTGGGGAAGGGTTAGATGAGCCTTCTTGACATAACAATCACGAGGTGTCCTAGCCCAATCCAGCAGGTTGCAACCTGGTATTTTCAGCAACAGCCCTTTTCTTCAAATAAAGTGGTGTCAAAGTGCAATATAGAAAACGGATAATGCTGTCCCCTCGACCTCCAGACAGCTCTTGGGGCAGGGAGGAAGCCTCCAAAACAGCAGGAAGAGCACTTGAGCGGAAGTTCAGGTTCCTGTCTTGGCTTAGGTACCGACACGAGTGCGAATCCTGACGTTGTAAGATCACGCCGCCGTCTAGCAGTCACTCAGTCTGCAAGGCTTGCTGAGACGTCCCAAGGGAAAGCGCTTTGGAACAAGGGAGGCGCGCTCAGATGCTTCGCTTTCATCTGGTTCACAGCTCTGCTCCGGACGCGGTGCAGAGAGCAGAGCTCTGGCTCCTATACTCGCTTTGCTTTTTCTTTGTGCTGCCGGGGATGGAACTCAGGGGCATTGCACCCTGGAGCCACACCCCTAGCCCTTTCATTTTTTATTTTTGTGATACTTGAGGCTGAACCCAGGGGCTTTCTACCTCTGAGCTCTACCCCTAGCCCTTTTTATTTCTTTTTAAATTTTATTTATCTCTGTGTGTGTGTGTGTGTGTGTGTGTGTGTGTGTGTATGTGTATGTATGTGTGTGTGTGTGTGGTACTGAGGATTAAACCCAGGGGTCTTCTACCTCTGAACCTCTGAGCCACAACCCCAGTCCTGTGTTATTTATTTTTATTTTGAAATAGGGTCTCACTAAGTTACTGAGGACCTCATTATGTTGCTAAGGCTGGCTTCCAACTTGTGATCCTCTTGTCTCAGCCTTTCAGGTACTGGGAATACAGGTGTGCACCACTGCACCTGGTTTTATTTTTATTTATTTTGGTGCTGGGAATTGAACCCAGGGGCATTCTGCCTCTGAGCTACAACCCCAGCCCTATTTTTATTCTTTATTTGGAAACATGGTCTCACTAAGTTGCGGAGGGCCTCACTAAGTAACTGAGTCTGCCTGCAAACCTGTGATCCTCCTGTCTCAGCCTCCCAAGTATTGTGATTACAAGTGTGTGCCACCACGCCCGGCTTGTCTCAGCCTTTTAAGTACTGGGATTACAGGTGTACGCTACTGCACCTGAAATTTATTTTTATTTATTTTGGTGCTGGGGATTGAACCCAGGGGTGTTCTACCTCTGAGCTGTGCCCCAGCCCTATTTTATTTATTTTGAAACAGGGTCTCACTAAGTTGCAGAGGGCCTCACTAAGTAGCTGAGGCTGGCCGAGAACCTGGATCCTCCGGTCTCAGCCTCCCGAATGCTGGGATTACAGGCTGGGTCCCCGTGCTCTGCTGTTCCTATACATTTCTGGGAAGCTGACGGATAGCCCCTGGTTGGGCTCAAGTCATGTCACGTGGGCCTCTCTTCTGCAGGTATGGCCAACTGTGAATTTCACACTGGGAGAGCAGAGAAGATTTGGCCGCGGCTGCTCAAATCAAAGGCAGACGGGCAGCTAATTGTCGGTGTGGCGAACCCAGCCCGCTCTGGCCTGGTAAGGAGCAGCTAGTTGGGTGGCCCCGTGATGTCCACCAGGCCCTTGCCAGGCCAAGGGGGCTCCCAGTGGGCTCGCCGGGAATCTGCTCCTCTATTCCTAACTAGTCCTAGGGGCTGGTCACTTAGGAGTTTGGGTGAATGGTAACCATAATAGGGTATTTATAGTACTAATGAGGTATTTCTCCCATTAGATTACAAGGTGGTTCGAGCCATTGGAAACTGCAGGGCCATCCGCACATTTGTTTTTGTTTCCTGCAAACCCCAAGGCAAATCCACCAGGAACATCATTGAGTGAGTCTTGAATTCTTATTTAATATCTTGTTTTATTTATTTATTTATTTATTTATTTATTTATTTATTTATTTATTTATTTATTTATTTATTTTTGGTATTGGGAATTGAACCCAGGGTCATTCTACCACAGAGCTACCCCCTGGTCCTTTTTAAATTTTGAAACAGTATCTTGCTACATTGCTGAGGCTGGCCTCGAAGCTGCAATCCTCCTTTCTCAGCCTCCCAAGTATTTGGACTGCAGCTATGACTTTGCTTTTTTTTTTTTTTGGCACTGGTGATTGAACCCAGAGGCATTATACCTCTGAGCTATACTCTAGCGCTTTTGATCTTTATTTTGAAACAGGGTCTTGCTAAGTTACTGACATTGGGCTCCAACCTATGATCCTCCTGTCTCAGCCTCCCAAATACTGGAGTTACAGGCAGGGGACACCATGCCTGGCAAAGAAATTTTTAAAAATTATAAGAAACACTTTGTTTAAAAACACTTCAGCCAGGCGTGGTGATGCATGCTTGTAATCCCAGTACTTGGGAGGCTGAGACAGGAGGATCTGGGTTCGTGGCCAGCCTCAGCTACTTAGTGAGGCCCTCTGAAACTTAGTAAGACTCTGTTTCAAAAATAAAGAATAAAAATTAGGGCCGGGCGTGGTGGCGCACGCTTGTAATCCCAGCATTCGGGAGGCTGAGACCGGAGGATCCGGGTTTGCGGCCAGCCTCAGCTACCTAGTGAGGCACTCCGCAACTTAGTGAGACTCAGTTTCAAAATAAAGAATTAAAAAATAGGGCTGGGGGTGTAGCTCGGAGGTAGAATGCCCCTGAGTTCAATCCCCAGTACCGAAAAAAAAAAAAAATAGGGCTAGGGGTGTAGCTAGGAGGTAGAATGCCTCTGAATTAAATTCCCAGCACTACAATAAATAAAAACACTTGAAAATATAAGGTGAAATGGTTGCTTTTTTTGAGAAGCTGTAAGTGGCTAATGTTAATTCTAGAAGATATAATAAATCTAAACAGACTAGTAACCACAGGAAAAAATGAGAAAGTTGCCAAAGAGCTTCTCTGACTCAAAATAAAAACACTGGGCCCAGATGTTTTCGCAGTCTTCTTTATTTTTTGCACAATTACTCTTCCAGCTGTCCTATATTTTTATTGTATAGTTTTTAAATGTTTTTGAATGTGTGATAAAGGTGGCATCTTAAATCAGTGGGGGAAACAGACTATTCAATAAGTGTGGTAGACAGTTGTGTAGACACAGCACAAATGTTGCATCTATCCCTCATACTGTAAGCCAGGATAAGTGATAAACGAGTCAACGATTTTAAACGTAAAAAGAAGGGGGAAACCCTGCGTGCGTTCTGAGAAATCAGAATTTCATTTTAATCTAGGAGTACAGATGCCTTTTCTAGCTGAAAATTCAGAAACCATATAAAAGATTGTTTAACTTGACTGTATAAAGAAATTGCCATGCCTTGCTTAACTATAGGTATACATTCTGATAAATGACCGGTTAGGTGATTTTCTCACTGTGTGAAAATCAGAGAGTGTACATACAAACCTCGGTGGTTACTATGTGACTAGGCAATAGCGGACCAGTCAAAAAAGCAGGCTGTTGACAGAAATGTTATGAGGCACACAATAATAACTTCTCCGTTTCTTACGCTATACACAGAAGTAAATTAAAAACACATCGTGGAACTAAATGTAAGATCAGAAACTGTAGAACTCATAGAAGAAAATCTAGAAGATTTCCAATCTTCATGACCTTAGGTTAAGCAAAGTCATCTTAGGTATGATATCAAAAGCCTAAGGAAAAAAAATCAAAAATAAACTTTCGTAAACCGGGCATGGTAGTAATCCCAGCATTTGGGAGGCTGAGGCCAGAGGATCTGGGTTCGAGGCCAGCCTCAGCTACCTAGTGAGGTACTCCACAACTTCATGAGACTCGGTTTCAAAATAAAGAATAAAAAATAGGGCTGGGGGTATAGCTCGGAGGTAGAACGCCCCTGAGTTCAATTCCCAGTACCAAACAAAACAAAACTTTCGTGCTGTAAGTGATGCCCTTGAGAAAATGAAAAGACAACCCATAGACTGGGGGTAAATATTTGGAAATCATTTATAAGGGACTGGTATCTAAAGCCAGCCACAAAAATGATTCCATTTACAGGAAATGTCGAGAATAGGCCAATGGATAGAAACAAAGTAGATTTGCGTGTACCTAGAGCTTGGATGGGTTTGGGGAGAAACGGGGTAACTGCCAAAAGGTGCATGGAATCTTCTTGAGCTAATGAAGGTGTTCCAAAGTGGATTATGGTGATAGGTGCACAACTCTGACTGTTAAAAACCACATTTTGGAGATGTGTGAACTGTAAGATATGGTATGGGAATTACAACTCAATAAAACTTCTAAAAAAATCAGTAACTTGTACATGAAGAAAAAGACCATAAGCAATGACAGGAAAAAACAGACTGGAAAAAAATTTGCAGTGAATATCACAAAAACTTTTTTCCTTAGTCTGTGACAAACTTCTGGGAATAATAGGACAAGAGCCCAGTAGAAAAATAAACAGGCTCTGAAAAGGAAATACATTAAATGTGTTTCTGAACCATGAAAAGATACTGCCTCGCCTATAATAATGGGAATGCAAATGAAAAATACACATAGATACCAATTTTTACATCTCAGATTGGCAAAAGTACAAAAGTTTGATAATGCACTGTTGGCAAGAATAGGGGAAATAGGAATTCTAAAAATGACTGGTATAAATTAAGTACTATCCCTATGTAAATCGGTACTGTCCTTTTAGAGAGAAATTTAGCAATATAAATGGAAATTATGAATGTACATATACCCTTTGACCCAGTAATTCCGTTCTTAAGTTTTATTCTACTGACAAACACATACACATAACATGACATAAATAAAAGTTAGTTATTGCAGGATTTTTTTTTCAGTACTGGGGATTGAACCACCCAGGGGCATTCTACCTCTGAGCTACACCCCCAGCCCTGTTTTTTATTCTTTATTTTGAAACAGGGTCTCACTAAGTTGTGTAGGGCCTCACTAAGTAGCTGAGGCTGACCGCGAACCTGCGATTCTCCTGTCTCAGCCTCCCAAGTACTGGGATTACAAGGGTGCGCCACCACGCCTGGCTTTTATTGCAGTATTTTAATAGCAAAAGATAATATTTGAAGTCCATCAGAAACTGATTAACTTTGGGATGACCATACAACAGAACACTATGCTGCTGTAAAAACAATGAAGAGAACTGTGATCACCCAGTGACCCTGCACTTACTGCATAGCTGCTTCTGCTTCTGAAAAAGAAAGTAGATATAGCCAGGCGTGGTGGCGCACGCTTGTAATCCCAGCATTTGGGAGGCTGAGACCCGAGGATCCAGTTTCGAGGCCAGCCTCAGCTGCCTAGTGAGGCATTCTGCAACTTAGTGAGATCCTGTTTCAAAATAGAGAATAAAAAATAGGGCTGGGGGTATAGCTCGGAGGTAGAATGCCCCTGGTTTCAATCCCCAGTACTAAAAAAAAAAAAAAAAGAAAAGAAAGTAGATATAAACGGGGCATGGTGGCACACCCCTGCAATCCTAGTACTTGGGAGGCAGAGGAAAAGAGGATTGCACGTTTTGAGGCCAGCCTCAAAAACTTAGTAAGACCATGCTTGCTTGCTTGCTTTCCCCCTCCTTTTTTGTACTAGAGGCAGAACCCAGGGACATTCTACCTCTAAGCTAGATCCCAGCCCTTTTTATTTTGAAACAGTCTCACTAAATAGTTGAGGCTGGCCGCGAACCTGCAATCCTCCTGTCTCAGCCTCCCAAGTACTGGGATTACAAGTGTGCGCCACCACGCCCGGCTAAGATATTTCATTTTTATAACAGCTTTATTGAGATAGAATTCATATGTCATATAATCCACTCCCATAAACTCTGCAACGAATTTTGGTATGTTCTCAGACGTGGGCAGGCATCATCACTATCTAATTCCAGGATGTTTTTGTCACCTCAAAAAGAAAACCTGCACCTCTTAAAATCATTCTCTACCTCCCCCACCACCATCTGGCCCTGGGAAACTACTAATCTACTTGCTGTGTCTGTAGATTTGCCTCAAATTTGAGTCATATATGATGTTTCTTTGCACCTGGCTTCCTTCACTTAGCATGACATCCACAAGGTTCCTCCATGCCGTAGCATGTAGTGGTACTTCATTCCATTTGTGTGTGTGTGTGTGTGTGTGTGTGTGTGTGTGTGTTGTGTGTTGTGTGTGTGTGTGACTAGGGATTGAAAGGGAATAGTAGCTGGGCGTGATGGTGCACAGCTGTAATCTCACTACTTTGGAGTCTGAGACAGGAGGATCACAGGTTTGAGGCCAGTTTCAGCAACCTAGTGAGAACCTTTGCAACTTAATGAGAACTTGTTTCAAAATAAAAAGAAGGGCTGGGGGTGTAGCTCAGATATAGAATGCCCTTGGATTCAATCCTCAGTCACACACACACACACACACACACACACACACACACACACACACACGAATAACCAGGTGTGATGGCACACACCTGAAGTCACAGTAATTGGGAGGCTGATAGGAGGATTGCTGGTCAGAGGCTAGCCTCAGTAACTCAGTGAGACCCTGTTTCAAAAATAAAAAGGCTATTTAGTGAGGCTCTCTGCAACTTAGTGAGACCCTGTTTCAAAATAAAGAATAAAAAATAGGACTAGGGGTATAGCTGGGAGGTAGAATGCCCCTGGGTTCAATCCCCAGTACCATAAAATAAATAAGTAAATAAAATAAAAATAAATAAATACAATAAAATAAAAAAGGGCTAGGTTTGTAGGTCTGGGGTAGTTTGCCCCTGAGCTCAATCCCCAGTACAAAAAAAAAAAAAAATGAAGAACAATGTATAAACCAGGCATCGTGGCACCCTCCTCTAATCCCAGGACTTGGGAGGTTGAGACAGGAGTATCACAAGTTTGAAGCCAGCCTCAGGAACTTAGTGAGACCCTCAACGACCTAATGAGACCCCGTTTCCAAACAAACAGGGCTGGGAAGGTAGCTCACAAGTAGAATGTCCCTGGGTTCAATCTCTAGTACCAAAAAATGAACAATGTATATGAGAGGAACATGGGTAGGGTGGGCTGTGGGAACCCAAAGGAAAGGCGGCTCTCTTAGGCAGTTGGGTTCCTGGGAACTAACATTCTGATCTCTTTCTACAGGCTGTGCTGTCTTCCAAACCCCACCAAGAAGCTTCTGGGCGAGCCTTTTGTCCCGAGACAGGCTGTACCTGTGGATTTGTTCCCCCACACCCTGCACTTCGAGCTGGTGCTCCTCTTCACTTGATCAGCGGCCTCCTAGAAAACCACAGGCCCTTTGTTGGGGCTGAAGCTTGAAAAAACGGCCAGGTTTGGCGTATTGCTACACTGCAAACCCTGGGAGTACGACGAGAGAAACCAATCTCTGCATTCTGCGCAGGAAGAACGTTCCCCTTCTGGAGGGAGATCCAACCTTCCTTGCCCGGTTCCCCTATGATGACGCGCATATGTGTAGTTTGGCCACTGCCCACCCCCTGGCCCTGGATCCCGACTGCTCCTTCCTTTTCTGTCAGCCCGGCATGGCTTCTTTGGTCCCAGATTTTGTCTTATCTCCTCCATCTGATTCTGCTTCTGGTGTGGTGACACCTGAGGCTTTTTTAGAAGCTGGTAATAATTTGTGTGCATTTGCTCAGCGATTTTGTTATTTTAGATGTTTTTAAGACTTCCAAGTTCATGAGGCAGCCAAGAATTACAGATGGAAACATCTAGGTTTTATTTTGTGTGTGTGTGTGGTACTGGGGATTGAACCTGGGGCCTTCTACCTCAGAGGTACACCCCCAGCCCTTTCTATTTTCTATTTTTATTTTAGTTTTTGTGGTACTGGTGATTTAACTCAGAGGCATTTGGCCTTCAAGCTATACCCTCAGCCCTGTATTTTTTGTTTTGAAATTTTTTGTTTTTGAACTTGCTAAGTTGCTGAGAGTTTAGCTAAATTGCTGAGGCTGGTCTTGAACTTTTGATCCTCCTGTCTTAGCCTCCCAAATACTGGGATTATAGGTGTGTGCCACCACACTCAGCCTCTATTATTTATTTTTGAAACAGGGTCTCACTGTGTTGCGTAGGCTGGCCTTGAACCTGTGATCCTCCTGTCTCAGCTTCCTAAGTACAGGAATATGCCACCATGCCTAGTTACGTCTAGCCTATTTTTTTTGTTTTTGGTACTAGAGATTGAATTCAGGGACATTCTACCTCCATGCTACATCCCCAGCCCTTTTATTTTTTACGTTGAAACAGGATCTTGCTAAGTTGCTGAGGCTGGCCTCGAACCTGAAATCCTCTTGTCTCAGCCTTCAAGTACTGGGATTACAGACGTGCACCACCGTGCCTGGTTTCTATCCAGTATTTTAAAAACAGAACCAGCTATGTGATCATCAGTAGAGATTTATACCTTTGGGGTTTTTTTAAAAGGTTTTGAGACTTCTAGAATGCCCTTTGAAAATGTGGTTATCTGTGAGAGCAATAGCACCAATTAGCTCTCACCCACAGAGAAAACTGGTTATTGAAGAGACCCTAAGGGAAAGGAGATTTTCAAAGAAGAGACGGAATGCGTGCAATTGTCCTGGGTAATATGGAGGCAGAAAGCGCCAAATCCTATATTAGGCCAATATGTGCCAAATTAAAGTGGATATTGAAAACGGAATGTATAGTCAACATTCTCTAGTCCATGATTTCTTCAGTTCTGGAGTTGTTTTTGAATACTTGCTTAACAATTTAGATTAAAATTTTAATCTTTTTTTGGCTTCTTTTGGTACTGAGGATTGAATCCAAGGGCATTCTGCCTGTGAGCTACTCAGCCTGGCTCAGAAAGGGTTTTTAAGGTGTGAAAACAGCATAAAAGACAGAAACCCCCCACACTAAACAATACAGTAAAAATCCATTTTAGGCCTGGTATGGTGGCCCCTGCCTGTAACCCCAGTACTTGAGAGGCTGACACAGTAGGCTAGTCAGTCTCAGCAACTTAGTGAGATCCTATTTCAAAATAATAAAGAAATGTAGTAGGATTCAGTGAGCCTGCCTATAATCTCACTACTTGGGAGGCTGAGACCGGAGGATCGAAGATTCAAGGCCAGTCTTAGCAAATTAGTGAGACTGTTTCAAAAAATAAAAGGTAAAAAAGGGCTGTGGGTGTATCTTGGAGGTAGAAAGCCCCTGGGTTCAACCCACAGTACCCCCAAAAAGGTTTTTTTTTTAAAGGGCTGGGGATATAGCTTGCAGCCTAGGTTCAATCTCCATTTAAAAAAAATCCTTTCTAAAAGACTTGAAGGAAGTAATCTAAACTGATAAGAGTCTTGGTTTCTGGTAGTCAGCTAAGCCCCCCCTTTTTCTTATTTTAATTTTATGTAATGGGTTATATATTTTAATATTCTATGATCCCAGCTGTATTTTTTCTTGTGTTCCCCACATCAGTAAAGAAATACCATCAAGCAGGTAGCTAAGCCAGAAACTCGAATGTTCTCTTTGGCCTCGTGTGTGTCCCAAGCCTTGGACGTAGATTCCACCTGGCTTTCTTCTGCGTCCGGTGGACTCAACACATCTAATGTTGACTGCTTTCTCCCTTCGCCAAATGTCTTCCTCCTCTCTCTTCCCAGTTCTCGTGACTCTACCAGTCAACGCAGTCACCCGAGCCAGAGGCCGAGAAGTGATCTGCATCATCGTACTATCCTCCCATCACATTTCTCACCACAGCGCCATCCCTGCAGGGGAGATTAGAGGAGACGGGAGTCCCGCAAACAGAATCCGCTGGTAAAGAAGTATAGGGTTGGCTATGGACCGTCAGCCTCAATGTTTTGTTTGTTTATAGCCTGTTAGGATTTTAGTTTTTATGTGCATATATGTTCTCATTTTTTTTGGGGGGGGGGGTTGCTGGGGATTGAATCCAGAGGCTTTCTTTTTTTTTTTTTTTTTTTGTGGTACTGGGGATTGAACTCAGGGGCATTCTACCTCCGAGCTACACCCCTAGCCCTATTTTTTATTCTTTATTTTGAAACCGAGTCTCACTAAGTTGCGGAGTGCCTCACTAGGTAGCTGAGGCTGGCCGCGAACCCGGATCCTCTGGTCTCAGCCTCCCGAATGCTGGGATTACAAGC
>PVLC010015482.1:0-37298 GCA_004027655.1 Graphiurus murinus | reverse complement strand
GAAATATGTGCATGGATGTCTTTACCTGTACTAGTTTGTACCCAACAAAAATGTGTAATTAACCCTGTTGTACCCAAGAAATGTATAAAATTCCATGCTAAAAAATTAAAAAAAGAAATAAAAAATTAAAAAAAAAAAAAAAAAAAAAAAAAAAAAAAAAAAAAAAAAAAAAAAAAAAAAAAAAAAAAAAAAAAAAAAACAAAACAAAAAAAACAAAATAAAAATAGAAAGAAATACATCACATCAATAAATCAGTGAGTGACAAGTGAAGAGAGCAAGAGAAGCAAAGCAGAACAGAAGAACTATAAGATAATCAGAATGAGATCCAGCCAGGCATGGTGGTGCATGCCTGCCATCCCAATACTGGGGGGCTGAGACACAAACATCACAGGTTCGAAGCCAGCCTCAGCAATTTAGTAAGACTCTGTTTCAAAATAAAAACAATAAAAAGGATGGGAGATGTATCTCACATAGAAGGCCCCTGGGTTTAAGCAAACAAAACAAACATTAACAAACAAAAACTATATCCAACAACATGCTCTATGAGAGGCCCGCTTTAGGTTTAAGAACACACATAGTTTGAAAGTGAAGAATAGAAAAAGTACATGCACATGGGCGAAACAGAGCAGAGGTGGCTCTATTAGAGCAGACAACGTAAACCTTAAGTAAAACACTGTCAACAGAAACAAAGAAGGACATTTTAGAATGATAAAAGGGACAATTCATCAAGAAGTTATAACAATTATACATATACACCCTCAATATAAGAATATCTGTATAGCACCTAACACATGCAGATCAACAGCAGCAGAACCGATACCCTTCTTCAGTGCACTTAGAACATTCTCTAGGATAGATAACACGTTAGGTGACAAAATGAGTTTAACAATTTCAAGAAGATTAAAATCATGCCAAATCTCTTTTTTGGCCACAATGAAATAAAACAAACAAAAAAATCAATAACATAAAGAAAAATAGAAAATTCCCAGATGTGTGGAAATTAAACTATATATATATACATATACATATACATATATATATACATATGTACATATATATATATATATATATATATATATATATATATATATATAGCAGTACTGGGGATGAAACCCAGAGGCATTCTACCTCTGAGCTACAGCCCCAGCCCTATATTTTATTCTTTATTTTGGAATAGGGTCTCACTAAGTTGCGGCAGACCTCACTAAGCAGCTAAGGCTGGCCACGAACCAGGATCTTCCAGTCTCAGCCTCCCAAATGCTGGGATTACAAGCGTGCGCCACCACGCCTGGCTCTAAACTGTGTATTTTTGAACAACCAGTGAGTCAAAGAAAAAATCAAAAGGGAAATTAGAAAATATCTTGAGACAAACCAAAGTGAAAATATAATACATCAACAATTTATGAGATATGACACAGGCCATATTAGGAACAAAGTTTATAGTGTTAGATGCCTAAATTAAAAATAGAAGAGAAATTTTAAATAAATAATCTAGCTTTATACCTCAAGGAACTCAAAAGAAAAGAAAGTTCAAAATTAGTAGATGAAAGAAAATAATAAGTATTATAACAGAAATAAATGAAATAAAGCAAAACAAAATAGAAAAAAATCAGTGAAGCTGAGAGTTGATTTTTTTTAAACAAAAAACTCACTGGGTATGATGGTACATACCTATAATCCCAGTACTTGGAAAGTTGAGACAAGAGGATTGCAGGTTCAAGCCTTGGCAACTTAGCAAGGTTTTCAGCAACTTAGTTAGACCCTATTTCCTAATAAAAAATAAAACAGGACTGGGGTTATAGCTCAAAAGTAGGATGCCCCTGGGTTCGACCCCTACTACACACACACACACACACACACACACACACACACACACACACACACACAAGCAAACAACAACAAAAACCCAAACAGACAAATCTTTAGCTAGACTAAGAGAAAAAGAGAGAAGACTCAAATGAATAAAATCAGAAATCACAAGTAAAAAAGCAGATATTACAACTGATGCTACAAGAATAAAAAGGGATCCCAAGAAACTACTATGAATAGTTATATTAACAAACTGGACAACCTAGAAAAAATGGACAAATTCCTAGGAACATATAACCCATCAGAATGGAATTACAAAGAAATAGAAACTCTGGATAAACTTATGACTAACAAGAACACTGAATTAGTAATTAAAAAAAGCTCCTGATGAAGAAACACTGAGGACCAGGCAGTTTCACTGGTGAGTTTTATGAAACATTTAAAGAATTAATGCTAACTCTCTCAAACTGTTCAAAAATTAAAGAGGAAACTTCTGAACCCATTTTACAAGACTAGAATTACCCTAACATCAATGTGAGCTAAGGATTGTATGCCACAATCAAGTAAGATTTCTCTCTAAAATGCAGGAATGGCTGAACATGTGAAAATCAATTAATGTGACATCAACAGAAGGAATGATAAAATTATAGATAATCATAAAAGGAGGATCATCTCAATAAGTGCAGAAAAAACATTCGACACACTTGAACACTTTCATAATAAAACTCTCAACAAACTAGGAAGAGAGGAAAGTTACTTCAACATAATAAAGGCCATATATGGTTTTGGTATTAATGTGATGTTGGCTTCATAGAATGTATTCAGGGAGAGTCCTGTTTCTATTTCATGGAGTAGATTGAGAAGTATTTGGATTAGCTCTTTTATAAGGTTTTATAAAATTCACCTGGGAAATCATCTGGTCCTGGACTTTTGTTTGATGGTAGGCTCTTTACTGATGCTTCAATCTCTGATTTCTATTGGCCAGTTCAAATTTTCTATATCTTCTTGATTCAGTTTAGGAGGGTTGAATATATCTAGAAATTTGTCACTTTCTTCTAGTCTAGGTTTTATTTTTTGTTGGAATATAGTTTTTTAAAGTAGCTTCTGATACTTCTCTGGTTTTCCATGCAGTTGGTGGTAATATCACCTTTTTCATCTCTTATTTTAGTAATTTGGGTTGATTCTCTTTCTTTTGGGTAGGTGGGATATCTTGTTTATTTTGTCGAGAAACCAGCTTTTGGTTTTGTTGATTTTTTTTTGTATTTTTAAAAATTTCTCTACTTTTTTTTTGATTTCAGCAATTTCCTGTCTTCTACTGGCTTTGGGGTTAGACTGTTCCTGTTTTTCAAGGGCTTCGAGGTGTGTCGTTAAATTATTTATTTGGCGTTTTTCTGTTCTTTTTATATGAGCATTCAGCACTATGAATTTTCCTCTTAATGTTACTATTAAGGTGTCCCAGAGATTTTGATATTTGTGTCTGTATTTTCATTTGTTTCCAGGAATTTCTTAATTTCCCTCATTTCTTCTATGACTCGTTCCTCATTCAGCAGTGTGGTATTCAGTCTCCATATGTTTATGTAGTTTCTCTGGGTCTTCTTATAGTTGATTTCTAGTTTCATTCCATTGTAATCTGAAAAGACACAGAGTATTATGTCACATTTTTTTGAATTTGCTAGTGCTTGCTTTGTTGGCCAGAATGTGGTCTATTTTGGAGAAGTTTCCATGAACAGCTTAGAAAAATGTGAATTTAGCTGTATTTGGGGTGAAAAATTCTGTGTCTAATGGGTTACTTCTGCTTGTCTTCCAGTTTCATTGGCATGGATTACCTTGTTCAAGCCCCTCACCTTTATTTTGTGAGTATCTTTACTTGTAAGGTGTGTTTCTTGCAGGCAGTATATAGAGGGATTATGGGTTTTAGTCCATTTTTCCACCTTATTTCTTTTCATTGAGGAGTTGAGACCATTTCTATTCAGCATGATTATGAGAAATGATTTTTAATTCTTAACATCTTGAATTTTAACTTCTGTTTGAGGTAGTGCTTGTTCTTCTTTGTCTAGTTGTTTGTTTGATGGAAATCACTGTTTCTCTGGTTCTGGCATTATAGTTATTGATTCTTCTTTGTAATTAATCTCTTTGAGTATTTTCTTTAGTGCTGGTTTGAAAGACATAAAATCTTTGAGCTTCTGTTTGCCATGGAAGATTTTTATTTCCCCATCAAATTTGAGAGATATTTTTGCTGGGTAGAATAGTCTTAGCTGGAAGTTTTTGTTTGTTTGTTTGTTTGTTTTGTTTTCAGAATTTGTAATATGTTGATCCTCTTGGCTTTTATGATTTGGTTTAGGAAGTCTGGAATGATTCTTAATGGTTTGCCTCTGAATGTTACTTAGTCTTTTATGTTGGTTGCCTTTAAATTCTCTCGTTGGCCTCTACATTAGTCAGTTTGATTATTATGTGGCATGGTGAACATTTTCTCTAATCTTGTCTGATGAGGGTTCTATAATATGTTTAATACCAAAACCAAATAAAGACAGCTCAAGAAAAGAAACTACAGGCTTATATCATTGATGAACTTAAGACGCAAAACTGCTAAACAAAATACTAGCAATGTGCTTTCAAAACCACATTAAGAAAATTATATACTATGACCAAGTCCCAGGGATGCAAGGCAGATTCAACATATGAAAAACAATCCATGTAATTCACCACATTAACAGAACTAAAAGACAAAAATCACACAATAATTCCAATAGATGCTGAAAAAGCATTTGAAAAAATCCAACATCCATTCATGCTAAAAACACCGCAGAGAATTGGAATAGAAGGAACATACCTCAATATCATAAAGGCAATATGCAATAAGCCCACAGCCAACATCATATTAAATGGGAAAAAAACTGTGAGAGTTTCCACTAAAAACAGGAATAAGACAAAGATGTCCATAATCACCACTTTTTTTTCTTCAATACAATACTTGAGACTCTAGGCAGAGCAATAAGGCAAGGGAAGGAAATCAAAGGAGTAAAAATAAGAAAAGAAGAACTATCTCTATTTGCAGATGACATGATATTATACTTAGAAGACACAACAAATTCAGCCAAAAGGCTTATAGAACTTATCAACAAATTCAGCAAAGTATCTGGGTACAAAATAAATCTTTAAAAAAATCAGAAGCTTTCCTGTATGCCAACCATAAATCTGCTGAAAAAGAAATCCAGAAAACACTTCCACTCATGATAATCCCCTGAATAAAGAAAATATTTAGGAATAAACCCAACCAAGGCAACAAAAGACCTCTACAGGGAAAATTATAAAATATTGAAAAAATAAATCAAAGAAGAAATTAGAAGATGGAAAGGCCTTCCATGCTCTTGGATAGGCAGAATAAATATAAAAATGGTCATTCTTCCAAAAGTGATCTACAGATTCAATGTGATACTCATTAAATTACCAAAATCATTCTTCACAGACATAGAAAAATCAATCCTTAAATTCATTTGGAATAACAAAAAAACCCACAATAGCCAAAGTAGTTCTCAGCAACAACCACCACGGAGGAGGCATCACAATACCTGACTTTAAACTCTACTACAAAACCACAGTAATAAAAACAGCATGGTATTGGCACAAAAACAGACACACAGACCAATGGAGCAGAATAGAAGACTCAGAAACAAATCTGCACACTTACAGCCAATTGATTTTTGACAAAGGAGACAAAAACATACACTGGATAAAAGACAGTCTCTTCAACAAATGGTTTTGGCAAAACTGGTTACCCATATGCAGAAAAATGGAAATAAATCCTACTTTCTCACCCTGCACAAGAATCAATTCAAGATGGATCAAAGACCTGGAAATTAGACCAAAGACCTTGCAGCTACTTGAAGAGGGCATAGGTCCAACACTTCAACACATAGGCACAGGTAAAAACTTTCTCAACAAGACTCCCAAAGGCAAAGGAACTTAAAAGAAGGATCAATATGTGGAATTGCATTAAACTAAAGAGCTTCTGTGTAGCAAAGGAAACTATCAAGAACCTCAACAGAGAGCCCACAGAGTGGGAGAAAAATTTTGCCCACTACTCCTCCAATAGAGTACTAATATATAGAATATACAGAGAACTCACTGCTAAGAAAACAAATAACCCATCAAAAAATGGGCAAGTGAACTAAATAGGCACTTCACAAAAGAAGAAACACAACTGGCCAATGAATGTATGAAAAAATGTTCAACATCATTAGCAATCAGAGATATGCAAATCAAAACTACCCTGAGGTTTCACTTAACCCCAACTAGAATGGCAATCATTAAAAGCACAAACAACAAGCTGGGCGTGGTGGCGCACGCTTATAATCCCAGTATTTGGGAGGCTGCGACCGACCGGAGGATCCCAGGTTTGCAGCCAGTCTCAGCTACTTAGTGAGGCACTCTGCAACTTAGTGAGACCCTGTTTCTAAATAAAGTATAAAAAATAGGGCTGAGGGTATAGCTCGGAGACAGAATGTCTCTGAGTTCAATCCCCAGTACCGCAAAAAACAAAACAAAACAAAACACAAACAACAAATGTTGTTGAGGGTATGGAGAAGTAGAAACTCTAATACATTGTTGGTGGGATTGCAAATTAGTGCAATCACTTTAGAAAAAAGTATGGAGGATCCTCAGAAGAATGAGAATGAACCTACCATATGATCCAGCAATACCACTTCTGGATAACTATCCAAAAATGGAAACCAAACTACCAGAGTAATGCATGCATATCTATGTTTATAGCTACACACTTTACAATTGCCAAACTATAGAACCAGTTGAAATGTCCATCAACAGATGAATAGATTACAAAACTACGGGATATGTACACAACGAATCTTATTCAATCATAAAGAAGAACAAAATTATGTTATTTGCAGGGAAATGGATGGAACTGGAGACCAATATGCTAAACGAGATTAGTCAGTTATGAAAAGTGAAAAGTCGGATGTTTTCTCTAATATGCAGAACCTAAGGAGAAAATAGGACATAGGAAGGAGTCTAGACAAAGAAGAGATAACCTTGGATGAGTAAAGAAGGTGACCTAATTGAGGGAAATGGGAGGAGAGAAGAGGGAAATACCCTAATGCACATGATGTACATTCACAAGCATATCAAAGTCAATCACTTAGCTGAACACGAGAAGTTGGGGTGGGTGGGGGGAAGATACGGTAGGAATTGAGGAAGGGCTAAATGAATGGTGTGTGCATGTATGCCTCTACCATCCTGTACCTCATTAAGATGTATGACTACAATGAACCAATTAAATTAAAAAGGGTCATATATGACAAGATTACCCCTAATATCAGACTCAATGGTGAAAAGATGAAAACTTTTCTCTAAGATAGGAATAAGACAAACATACCCACTCCCTTCACTTCTATTTAATACAGTACTGGAAGTAATAAAATCCTAAAAACTACACCAAAAAAACATTAAGATTGATAAATGAATTTGGCAAATTTACATGACATAAATCAACAGATAATAATCAGTTGTATTTTTATACATACACAAACTTTCTCAAAAGGAAATTAGAAAAAGAATCTCACTTACAATAGGACTAAACAGACTAATACTGTCATAAATTCAGGCATACAGACTAATGAAACAGAAGTAGGAGCTCAGAAACCAATCCCCACATATCCAGCCAACAGATCTTTGACAAGGGTGCCAAGATATACAAGGAAGAAAGGAGAGTCTCTTCAACTAATGACACTGGCAATATTAGATATACACATACAAAAGAATAAAATCAAACCTTTATTTTACACTGTACACAAAAATCAAATCGAAATGGATTAAAGACTTGAAAAAAGGACCTGAAACTGTAAAACTCCCATAAGAAAACATACACATTGGCCCCAGCAATGTCTAAAATCCTAGGCAGAAAAGTAAAAAATACACAAGTGGGGCTATGTTGAACTTAGAACTTCTGCGCAGCAAAGGAAACAATTAAGAATAAAATGCAACTGATGGAATGGAGAAGTATTTGCAAACCACGCACCCGATAAGGGGTTAATTTTCCAAAAATAAGGACCTTCAACGATTTAGTAGCAAAAAATCATAATCTGATTTAAAAGTAGGCTAAGAACTTGAATACACATGATTCCCAAAGAAGACATACAGATGACCCATAAATGATCTGGACATCAGTAATCATTAGGAACATGCAATGCAGATCGAAACCCTAAGGAGATGTCACCTGTAATATGTGACAACAGAGATGCCTCTTGAAGACATTATGCTGAATGAAATAAGCCACTCACAGAAGGACGAACATTGCATGATTCCGGGTACATGAGATACTTAAAATAGCGAAAAGCACAGAAGCAGAGTTAAAGGGCAGTTGCTTGGGGCAGAGGGAAGGGAGAAATGGCAAGTAGCTAAACAATGAGAATGATATTTCAGTTATGCAAGATGAATAAATTTGGGAGATCTGCTATACAAAGTTGTACCTGTAATTGACAATAATGTATTTTACACTTAAAATTATGCTAAGGATCTTGTGTTATACTGCCATGACAAAAAAATTTTTTTTAAATCTGTCTTCTAGTTTCTCAATTTTTTCTTTACCTGGTTTACTCCTTAGAAAATCCGCTGACTTTCTACATTTATCTATCTATCTATCTATCTATCTATCTATCTATCTATCTATCTATCTATCATCTTGTGTGGTATTGGGGATTGAACAAGTTACACCCTCAGCCCTATTTGTATTCTTTATTTTGAAACAGGGCCTCAGCAAGTTGTGGAGTGCTTCACCAAGTAGCTGAGGCTGGCCTTGAACCTGAGATTCTCCTGTCTCAACCTCCCAAGTACTGGGTTTACAAGCGTGTGCCACCAGACCCAACAACTGTCCTTCTTTAGTTATTACATTTTCACTTCTAGAACATCTATTTAAAATATGATAGATCAATATTTCTAGGACTCATTCCTTCAACATAAGTACATTTCACATTCTGCATCTGAAAATTCCAATATTGTCAGTTTATATCAATCTGACTCAGCAGGGTTCTTCCTTCCTGACTCTGGCTCATGGTCATTTGTTTCCTTATGTAGTTAGTGAATCTTTATTGTGAGCTCACGTTTTTGGACTTTTATCTGTGGGAATTCTTAAATGCCTAATGTTCATTCTTTACAAGAGGATTCTCATTTTCTGCCTCTATGCAGCTGGCGACACTGCCAATCTGGGACCATCAAAGAGCAGTTTTTTTTTGTTTGTTTGTTTGTTTTGTTTTTGCAGTACTGGGGATTGAACCAGGGGCATTCTACCTCTGAGCTACACCCCCAGCCCTTTTTTTAATTCTTTATTTTGAAGCACGGTCTCACTAAGTTTCGGAGGACCTCACTAAGTAGCTGAGGCTGGCCTCGAATCCGTGATCCTCCTATCTCAGCCTCCCGAGTACTGGGATTACAAGCATGTGCCACCATGCCCAGCTCAAAGAGCAGTTTTGGCTTGGGCTTGTTGTTGCTGTAGTTTGTTTCCCCTGTCCTACAATAATCTAACTTTAGGCCCATGACCGTGTGAGTGAAGACACGAGGTCAGCTGTCCTCTGCACTTTCCTTTCTTGCATTCTTTCCTCACAGATGAGGCTACATCAAGAGTTTTGTCTGAAGTCTTCCTCTGTGGGGCAGGGTTTTCTTCCTTTTATTTCCAAGAAAAATATCACTATATTTTATTAACTAGCCTGATATGCCTCTAGAATAGCTTTGTTACATTCTTGGGAGCTGCACACACTTTGATCATACCTTTTTATATCTACTTTTATCGGTGCATCATAATTATACATCATTGTGAAGTTCAAAGTGATAGAAACATACACCCACACAGCACTGGTGTGTTTCCCTTCAGATCCCCCCCTTACACATTAGCGCGACTGGGCTTTAATTTGGGAGAAGGGGATGAAAATAGAGCATTGAGCTCTTTAAATTTTCTTGCAAACTAATTCTTGAGGTTTTACTGACAGTGTTTCTCAATGTGTAACTAAAGTTTATCTGAGTCAGAATTAGTTGAAGAATTTAAAATGGCAATTTCTGATCCTCTACATAGACTTACTGAAAGAAGTATTTCAAGGCTGGAGGCCAGGAAGATACATACATATATGTATGTCTACACACACATTCTTAGTATAATTTTATTGGTGCACTGTAACCGTAGATCACATTGAGGTTGAGTGTGACAGAAACACACACATACACACACACACATTCCCCACATCCTCTCTGGCATGTATCATTGTTTATGTTCTTCATGATTGCCGTTCTAACGGGTTACATGGAATCTCAGTGTAGTTGTGATTTGCATTTTCCTGATTGTTGATGATGTTGAACATTTTTTCCCATATATGTCTTTTATTCTTTACTCACTGGTGAGGCTACATTACAATTTTCTCCAAGGCCTCCCTCTGCAGGGCAGGCTTTTTTTCTTTCTGATCCTCCGCTGGAGTTACATTCTCATTGGGACTCAGAATCTACCTCTTCCACTAAATGTGCCATTAAACTTCCCTAGGTCCTGGGGGGTTGGCAGAGACCACCACCACACGCAAAGGATGGCTCTGGCTTTCACTGATGTCTCTGCATTGAAGTTTTCTTGTTGTTTTTACCTTGGAGGAATTCCTTTACTTTTCTTCCAGAACAATCAGGGATTACAAAAGATATTTGTGGTATTTTTAAAAATTCAGCATTTTTTGCTTTGGTCTTCTGGGAGGGCACTCTTAGAGTATCTACTAAGTGCTACTCTTGTTACTGTTTATTGATCATTCTTCTAGTTATGGCTATTCAAAATCTTTTGTGAAGTCACTTTAATAAGGAAGGCACAAATAAAATAGAGATTTTCCCAGTGTATTATCTTTAAATATTCAAGATGCTTCTTCATGAGTCTTTAAGAATGTAAATAGAAGTCTCCTCAGAAAAAAAATGACACTACATTGTGTTAGAAATTGAAGTAGCAAATCAGTCCTCACCTTTTGAGAAAGAAGTTGATAATCAAAAGCAGAAACTACTCTCAGGGATAGATGAAGGGCAGCCAAACAAATACTAACAAATGATATGAAACAATTACGTGACACAAATATAAAATTACAAATAAAATAGAAGGAGGTTGAGTGCTTCGGAATGGCTCCCCGTAGTTGATTCCCCTTTTCCCTTCCCCCCTCTGTTGTGGTCCTGGGGATTGAATCCAGGGACATTCTACCTCCAAGCTACACCCCCAGACCTATTTCATTTTTTTGTTTTAAAACAGGGTCTTGCTAAGTTGCTGAGGCTGGCCTCAGACCTGCAAACCTCCTGTCTTAGCCTCCTAAGTACTGGGATTACACCTGTGGGCCACCATGTCTGGCCTTATTCTCTCAGAGTGAAGAAGTACCTCCAGCAATGCGTGATAGGTTCTTGGGGAAGCTCGAAGCTAGAAATTAAACATGGTAGGAAACTCTTTAATTCTGATGGCAATTCAATGGAAAATGATCTAAAATTAAATCAAATGATATTATGGGTTAGACTACAAGACACATCATTTTTTTTTTTCGGTACTGGGATTGAACTCAGGGGCTTTCTACCTCTGAGCTACACCCCCAGCCCTATTTTTTATTCTTTATTTTGAAACAGGGTCTCCCCAAGTTGCAGAGGGCCTCATTAGGTAGCTGAGGCTGGCCGCGAACCCGGATCCTCCGGTCTCAGCCTCCTGAATGCTGGGATTACAAGCCTGCGCCACCACGCCCGGCTTTACATCGTTTTAAATATAAACTATTTCACCTACAATTCTTATTCAGAGTATTTGTTTGTAATCCAAGAAGGGGCACGAATGCCCTTGTTTGTGTTGAGAGGGAGTGCTCGGAACACGCTGGTCCAGAGTTCTAAAAGGATGATCTCAAGAGGCTGAGCATGAGCCTTAATTCTTGGGTCTTACCTCTGGCCCTGCTCTGACCCTTGAATGCTGCGATGCCCCAGAGTCCCGGGTCACCTTCTCCTTTCGCTCCCTTCCATCTCCCTAGGTGCCCCGCCCATCTCCTGGCTTTAATGAGCACTTACTAGTGGTGGCCCCCTACTGAGAACTAGCCCCTGCTCTGATCTCTAGACCCACGCATTTCCTTTCCTATCTGACATCTCCTCTGAGTCCTTATAGCCACCCCACACCAACAGCATCAGGGGAACTTTGGACCTTCTCAGTTCCTCTATCACTGTTCCTTCATTTTGTCACAGAACACAGTTGCACTCAGGGAAGCCTGCTCTCACCTTCCAAGGCCTTCATCTTGGCGCGAGCCTAGGACCATGCCTGACACACAGAAAACCAGTGGATGAGCCGGGTGTGGTGGCACACGCTTGTAATCCCAGCATTCGGGAGGCTGAGACCGGAGGATCCGGGTTCGAGGCCAGCCTCAGCTACCTAGTGAGGCACTCCGCAACTTAGTGAGACTCAGTTTCAAAATAAAGAATAAAAAATAGGGCTGGGGGTATAGCTCGGAGGTAGAATGCCCCTGAGTTCAATCCCCAGTACTGCAAAAAAAAAAAAAAAAAAAAAAAAGAAAAGAAAACCAGTGGATGTTCACGGACAGAATGCACACGTGATCACACTGTTCTTTGGATCCTATTTATAAAAATCATTTATGGGTGGGATTTACGTTACTAAATCATGCATGATTTGGGGTGTAACACGCATGCCTTGAACAGTAAGCTTTTAACAACTTTAGTGGTGAGTATGCTTTTCTCATTCGAAACCATTTTTTAATTTTTTTCTCCCCAATCTGTACATTTTTTCTTCCATGAGCATAATTTTATTGGTGCATTATGGTCTCACATATAATGTAAATCATGTTGACATTGACATACATGCACACAAGACTTGGTGCCTCCCCATCTCCCCCCTCCCATACAGAGTACTGAGTTTGACACTGGGATTTTCACATATGTACACACAGTTGATATTAGTATTTTCAATAATGGACCTCAGTCTTCCCCCTCCCCTTCCCTTAGAACACCTCCCTGGCTCCACTGAGGTTTCTCCTTCATTATCTGGAGTCCTAGTTGTATCAAATTACTCCCTAGTTTGACCACATTAAAGAAAACATATGACCTTTCACTTTCTGTGACTGGCTAATCTCACTTACCATCATGTTCTCCAGGTCCTTCCATTGTCTTGCAAATGACATTACTTTCTTCTTCTTTATTGCTGAGTAGAATTCCATTGTGTGTATTTCCCATAGTTTTGCGATCCATTCATTTGTTGATGGACACCTAGGTTGGTTCCATACTTGGGCTGTTGTGAATTGTGCCACTGTGAACATGGCCATGCATGGATTCCTGTAGCTCTGGTTGAAACCACTTTGAACAGCTCCTGCCCTCCCCCTCACCAAGGCCCTCTTGATGTTGACGTAGCCACACTGGCCACTTTGCCACGTGCTTCAATGCAGCACGATGCTTCCTTTCTCCTCCTACCTGGTCAATGTTATTACCTGGGGGAACAGCCTGCTCTACTTCTGTGCACTCCTAATTTTGTACATAAATCTATTCTGAAATTTGTTTTCACTGTCCAGATAACCTAGATATCTCAGTCATTGTATAATCCTCCTCAAGGGCAAAAACCACATTTTGCCTACTTTTTATTAACTTTCCAGTATTTAGAACAATGTCAAAAATGGAATAGATTTTTGTTGTTGTTGTTGTTGTTTGTTTTTTGAGTGAGTAAAGGCAGTGTAGAAATTATATCTTCAGAAAACAACCTAATGGCTGGGGTCAATTATTAAAGCATTTGCTTAAGAAAGGTCTACCTAATGTATATCTAACATATATTCAAAATAGAACTTTTTAAGTTTATTCATGTCTTTCTTTTTTAGTACTAGAAATTGAACCCAGGGTCATTCTACCTCTAAGCTACACTTCTAGCCCTTTTATTTTGAAATAGGATCTTGTTAAATTGCTGAAGTTGGCCTTAAACCTGCGATCCTCCTGTCTCAGCCTCCCAAGTACAGGATTACAGGTGTATGCCACTGCGCCAAACGAAGTTTTCTCTCTCTTTCTTTTATAGTACTGGGGATTGAACCCAGAGTAACTATACCTCTGAGCTATACACCTTGCCCCTTTTTTATTTTTTCTTTTGAAAGAGGGTCTTGCTAGGTTACTGAGCGCCTCCTCACATTGCTAAGGCTGACCTTGAACTTGTGATCCTCTTGTATCAGCCTCCCAAGTACTGAGATTACAGATGTGCACCACAACATCTAGCTAAGTTTATTAATTTCAAAATAATATATACAATATATAATAATATAATATTTGTATATATAATATAATATAGATAATATAATATAATAATTGTATATATAATAATATATACAATATATGCTGGCAGATACCAGCATATCATGCATATTCACAATGCATATAAAACTATCAGCTATATACATACTATTCTATAATCTGAATAAATGTATTTAAATAGTGAACTTCCTTTAACTTGTATATTTGTAAATATGAATTGTCAAGAAACATAAAATATAACAAAAACCCTATATTCCTGACAGATATATTTAACTGATATTTTGTGTATACAAGAAGAGATTCTCATTTGTGATTTTCTCTAGTTTTTTTTTTTTGGTAATGTAACTGTACATTCCAGAAACATGGAAAATCAAATTAACTTGAACCTATTTGAGTTTTTTTCTGTTAAAAGGGGTGAGAAATGCAGGTAGAATTTTGTTTTAAGATTCTAGAAATCATTCACTCAAAAAACCTTAATAGTTAACCTAGTAGAACAGCATCATTAAAAATGAGGCTTTCACTCTGTTTAAAATTTACATTCCCAAACATCTCTCCTCCCCTCATGTGACCATGAGCTAAGAAGGTTGCATTGTGTGATTATGCATCTTTTACAGAAATAAGTAACCTCAAAGGCAGATAGACAGGTATAGACTCATGATATATCTACCTGCTCCTAAGTAGCCAGGATTGATAGCATTATTCTTAAGAACATATATATCCTAGTACTTGTCAGACCAAGACAGGAGGCTCACAGGTTCATGGCTAGTTTCAGCAACTTAGTCTGTTTCAAAAATAAAAAATAAGGATGGGGGTGTAGCTCAGGGGCAGAATGTCCCTCCCCCATACCACAGAAAGAGAGAGAGAGAGAGAGAGAGAGAGAGAGAGAGAGAGAGAGAGAGAGAGAACATATATGTGATTACCTTCCACGCTACTTCACTGTGCACGGGTCTGATATCACCTCAGCCATTAGAGGTAGTACCCAGAATGAGGCTGCACCCTTCTGGAGAGAAGACATAGCTTTTGTGCTCCCGTTATTAAAATATATAGGTATTATATACCCATACAAACACATACACACACTAATATACTTTTTTTTTTTTTTTTTTTTGGTACTGCGGATTGAATCCAAGGGCATTCTATCTCTGAGCTATACCCCAGCCCTTTTTATTTTTTTATTTTGAAACAGGGTCTTGCGAAGTTGCTGAGGGTCTTAGTAAGCTGCTGAGGCTGGCCTCAAACCTGCAATCCTCCTATCTCAGCCTGTCAAGTACTGAGATTATAGGCATGCACCCTTTTACCTGGACAGTTATTACTATTTTTGACTTACAGAGGTAGACAATATTAGGCTTCAGGTCTCCAAAGGCAATCTCCATAAATAGGTGCTATGGCAAACACCGGGCATGTGAGGTTACCCATTGGCCATAGAGGATAGAACAGGAAGTGTGACCAGAGGTCTAGGGGGAGCGTTCCTGGGCTGCCTACGTGCACGGTATCTGGGAACAAGGAGGTGTTTAATCTTTCTTGGCAATCGGAGGTAAACAGAGATCCCATTATGCTTGACTTAGAGGATTCTTGCGGCACATGGGCCTGAGAAAGCACTGGATACACATTAACCAAGTCATTAATCCTCACTAGTACTTCTTCCCATAAGCCACAAGCTATTATTCTTTAATGGCTGATGAGACTCAGTCAGGAAGGGTAATTGCCTTGCTCGAGGCCACAGAGGGAGCCTGTGTCAGCACAGAATTAGATCTGAGTGATTTTTGGCCTACAGGCTGTACTTGTACCACAAGCCAGGTAGGATGAAAAGCTGTCCTTTGAGTGGTGTGTAGAGGGTGTGTGTGCATGCACACATGTGTGTACACACTCAAGGCATGAGTGTACGTATGAGGGCAACAAAGTCCTATTCCAACGTGTTCTTTAATGTTTTCAACATTAGAACAGCATTCGTACATCATGAACACGTATTACCTCTGAAATTTCTTCTCTTTCTTTCCTAATTCTTTATTTGTTTAAGAAAGAGCAGCCCTGGACAATGGATAAAAAATACTAAAAATGCAAGAGCTTATCTGAATTACAGAATGCCACCAGAAGATTTCTTTTTCAGGGACCAGATGAACCAAAGTTGGACCAACTTTATTAATTTTGTTGATGAATAGAACATTTTTCTACATAGACAGGTGCTTTAGCATAGCAGTAATACGTGCAAGTTCAGGAGTTCAAGCTGCTGGGCTGGTGCTGTGGCATACACCAGGTTAAGGGAGGTTAAGACTGGAGGATGGCGAGGCCAGCCTCAGCAACACAGTGAAGCCCTCAGTAACTTAGTGAGACCCTATTCCAAAGTAAAAAATAAAACAGAGGCAGGGGTGTAGCTCAGAGATAGAATACTCTATCTCTGATAGTTCAAACTCCAGTACCCCCACAAAAAAAAGAAAAAAATACCTGCTGGAATTGGAATTCTGGTTCTATCTCTTGTTATCTGCATGATTTGGGGAAAATAGTTCAAATTTTCTGTCTTGGTTTCCTCATCTACATAATAGGAACAGCAATAGTTGTCAGTCACAGGATTGTTGGGAAGAATGTCTGAGATGGCGCATTTCTAATGTGCTTCCAACTGGGCTGACCACGTAGGAAGAGTCCATAGAGGTTATATACCATCGTCATCACCATCACCACAAATATATGAGCAAGGGGAGATATTTCATCAGAGCAGTATTGGTAATCATGTCCACTTATAAGAATGCTTATCTTTATGTAGAAGTGTTAGGGAGCAACATAAATTTAAAAATCAAGGCTAGAGATGTGACTGAGGGTGAGAGTGCTTGTCGAATGCATGAGGCCCTGGATTGGATCCCTAGCACTGGAAAAAGTGTGTGTGTATGTAAAAATTTAAAAAATCAGTTAATCCAATCAGCATAAAGCCAATGTGAGCAATCAGGGGGATACAAAACACTCAGGAAGCTATGCCGCATTCGCATTGTCTCATAGCCTGACCTTGAATAAAATTACTGGCTCATATCAATACTCACTTGAGCATTCATATTCCATTTGGAGGGTTTTCATCATAAAGGAAGTTCTTCCTGGGTAAAAATGAGTTGCTAATGCTGTTGTCCTAAGGATTCCTGATGGCGAGTCTCTCCTGTTCGAGGGGCCAAGTTGGACCATTGGTTTGGAATGAGCGGCATGCCAACATCACAGTGATGTGACTAATGTCACTGAAAAAGGGCGTAGGGTACCCTCAAACTGGAATAAGCAACAAGATCTACACGATCTTGTTCAGTAAAGCACACAGACATACTGTTTATATACAGAAAATATTACCATGTGTTTGAGTCTTGAAATAATCAGAGCAGAGAAGCTCTTTAGAAATTCAAAATCTATCCATGGTTGGAATTAGACAAAGAGTTGGCAAATAAAGTCAAGAAAATCTTCTAGAGGACATAAAAGGTAAGAGTTCAAATGTAAGGGAAAGATAAATATTAGAGAATTGATTTAGGAGATTCAATAGCTAACTTCTAGGAGGTTCATAAACAGAAAATAAAAGCAAATACATAGAAAAAAATTTATCAGTTAGTTAATAGAAAAGAACTCTCAAAACTGAAGACCATTACTCTTAAAACTGAAAGGACCACCAGTCAAAATGAATGAAAAAAAAAATACTTGTAAACACTTAGGCAAGTCAAACATGATGGTACATGCCTGTAATCCTAGTACTTAGGGGTCTAAGGAAGGAGGATTGCAGGTTTGAGGTAAGCCTCAGCAACCTAGCAATGCTCAGCAACGTAGTGAAACCCTGTTTAAAAAAAAAAAAAAAAACAAATAAAAAAGGGTAGAATGAGGTAGAATGCTCCTGGGTTCAATCCCTAGTGCCACACCCCCCAAAAACTTAATCAAAATTTCCACTCATCAAGGATAAAGAGGATTCTTAAAGATGAGAGACAGAGATGGAGACACACTGAGAGAGAGTCACCTACAAGGAACCTGTGAGGTGTGAAGAACGTGGCCCCTCACCAGGAATCCTAGATCTTCATGGTAATGTGGGAACAACATTTCTAGTCCAGAAAGCTTTACCTATTAACTAGCACTGAAATGTGAAAGAGAGTAAAGACCTTTTTGAACATGCCAAAACTCAGAAAGTTTATCATCTATTTAGCTTTTCCTAGAAAGTTTTGTGAAAGTGCTTCAGCAAAATCAGGAGGTAAGAAAATCTGTCCGAGTGTTCCACAAATCAGGCAGGAGACCGCGGGTGGAAGGACGGGGTCACGGAGAAAAGTATTCTAAGCCAGGAGGAGGGATCTATGGAGACGACCCTAGCTACACTGTCACGGGGGAAACTAGAACTGTGAGAAGACTAAGATTTTACAACTGTAAAAGAAAGTAACTATACATGCTTCTTGAGTGAGCAATAAAAATACTTATGAGGTCACATCAGTTACACGCTTTAAAGATTTTCCACTTTTAGAATCAGCCTATAGATAAACCATAGAATAATTAATTCTAATTGAACAATTTTATCAGCATTTAGTTATGAAAATAACAGTCCTCGTGGTAACATTTAAGAGGTGGGGAGAGTGGTACGGAAAAGAGACTACAACACACCAATGACAGTATAAAGAAAAAAGAAAAGCAGTAAATGGGAAGCAAACTTTTTTTTTTTTTTAAAGATATATCCCAGAATGCACTTACGTAACAGATTCACAAGGGAAAAAATGGAGAAAGTCAGAAAGATGATAAGTTACATAAAAATACTAGGCTACACCTGTGGCCCAAATGAAATCGACATTCTAAAGAGCTAACACTATGCTCTTAGTAAGGTGGGGAAAAATGCAGACCGATTTAGCACAGACCTGATGTGGCCGGGCATTACTTGGCCTCCCTCATGTCCTCCCTCTCTTTCTTCCTTTACTTGAATTTGCTCCCTTATCCTTTCTTTTTCTTTTTGTTTTTTTTCAGTGCTGGGGGCTGCAGCCAGGGCCTCACACATGCTAGGCAAGCCCTCTACCACTGAGCTACATCTCCAGTCCCTGAGTTTCTAGATCTTATGATAACCACCTTGTATAAAAGCCTAATAAAACACAGCTACCATATAAAGAGAGTTAGTCCTGTTCTCCAACAAGGAAAGGTTTCTGTTGGTCCTCAATGCTAGGATGGGTTGCTCTGAAAACAGAATTCTGATTAAAAATTAACAAATGTGCCATCTAATGATGTCTTTCAGAATAATCCAGCTCTGTTGTCAGTTTCAAAATCCTTGTGGGAGAACTCTTTCTTTTCTTCTCAGAGATATGAAAGAATCATCACCTATTAATTTATAACTTTCCCCCAGTTTATTTTTATAAAAATGAACACTATATATACTAATTGCATACTTTCATAATAATTCTTGGTTTCAATTAACTGTGTGTGTGTGTGTGTGTGTGTGTGTGTGTGTGTGTGTGTGTGTGGTGTTATACTGGGGACTGAACTCAGGGAAATTCTACCTCTGAGACACAGCCCCAGCCCTATCTTCCTTTTTATTTGGAAACAGGGTCTCACTAAACTGCTGAGAGCCTCACTAAGTTGCTGAGGCTGGCTCCGAACCTGAGATCCTCCTGTCTCAACCTCTCAATTACTGGGACTACAGGCATGCACCACCACACCCAGCTTCCAATAACTTTTCATGAATCCTCAAACCAAATTTGTTATCAAAAATTGTTTTTACCCACAAAGTCTATTCAGAGATGTCCTGGTAGGTCACCAAAAGTAGATCAGCATTTTGAATAATCTTTGAACAAACACCTAGCCTTGGATTGTTTATATAAAATAATTTCTCCACCTGCATCCCTTGCACAGAGATAGGTATATATGATATAAATTCTTGGACAATTTTAGGTTGAGGGGATTGACATTCCTTTTTCTAGAATGTTCCAGACTCTGACATGTATTATCACATCAAAGAAAGTTTCCCTTTTAAGCAGCTAAAATTCAATCGATTCAACAGCTTCCAAAGTCTGTCACTATTCACTGTATATGACTTTTATAAAGTATTTTGGTCTCAATTCTTGTACAAACACTTTACTGATCCAATAGACAAAACAATAATAGTAAATCCAAGAAGGAAAAAAAACTCTAAAATTTCCCAGACAGATATTTGCATCTTTGAAATAGTACATGACACAAAAATGTATCATTGTGTATTCATCTGTAATAGTTTCAATAGAACAGAGATCAGAATTACAACTCTGAAATGAACTTAGTTTTTCCTCCGAAATACAAACTTCCAGTTATAAGGAGAATATTAAAACATCTTTTATTTTACTATAAAAATCACAGGACCAAATATTAGCTTTTTAATAGAAAGCCCAAAATGTATTAAAATAAGAATTATAGAATATTTATTGCAGATTTAATATGTAGTTCCTGGTATGATGGAGGAAATTACTATTCTAGGCTCAGACTTAATTGTTTCTGTGATTATATACAGTAAAGTAACAGGTCTTTTTAGTTACTACATTTCCCAATTCAGAGTCCAATACTCAGCAATCTTCTTGCTTATTTAAATAAGCAGGACTTATTTAAATAAAGCAGGTATGAAGGATAGCAGGGATTTTTTCCACATCACTAGATTAGCATTTCAGATACAATTCATCTTTAAAAGAAGCTGCAAACAAGCATGCAAACATCCGGTTGCTAGTAAGCAATGTGTTTTTAGGATAGTTTTATTTTTTTGTTTCTTTTCTTACAGATTAGCAATAAGAAACTGTGTAAATATGATCAGATTATGAACACCGGTAAAACACAATCAAGAATAAAAATCTATCATTCTCAGAGAAGTGAAACCAGTCAGTTTTTCTTCTCTCTGCCCTTAATTAATGATGGAAAGTTTTATTACTTCTGCCTTCCTAATTATTGGTTATCTTAGCAACACACTCCAGGATTTCAGAAAATGTTGCATGCACACAGACAGAGAAGTTTTAAAAACCATAAAAGCCTGGTTTATTCAAGTTACCTGGAGGCATTACTGAGCAGGAAGTTTTAAGCAGAAGCTTACAAAAGCTGCAGGACTGAAACATTACCTTTGTGTGCGGAAGCCTTCCGAGGAGCAGGACTTGCTGGCGTCTGCACCTGCAGCTGCTTCGCCAAATTTCCTTCACTTCCCGTTCTCAAAATCTTCTCGCCTAAGCTGATTTTTTTCTGTTTGCTGTTTAAATCATCCTTCCTGGATGACTGCAGCTTAGAAGCTGCGTTAGCGAAGAAAGGTCTTGCCGAGCGAGAAGGTTTGGACATTTCAAACAGCAGAAAAACAACAACAAAACGAGCTGACCCCAGGATGCCGCTGCTCCTGAGAAGCCTGCGCGTCACTTTCCAAGGGATGCGGCTACCGTACGGAGCGCAGCTGGACAGAAGCGCTGGACTGCCACTTGGGTTTCTGTTAAACAAAAGGCACCACGCGGCAACACAGTCCATTCACTGGACCTGTGGAATGTAAAAGTGGGTTTCGGAGACGCGAGGGACAGTTTTGCAATGGTAAAGGCTCCAGTTAGAGTGAACGGCAGATTCCGGAACAGGGAATGTAGAACACACACACACACACACACACACACACACACACACACACACACACACCCCTCCCTAGCATGCACTGACTAGACATTGGACAGCTCAGAAATGGAAAATGAATGTAAATACTACCGCACCAGCTCAGGTACAAGACGTGAAAATGAGCCAGATATGTGGTTTGTATTCTGCGAAGCCTGTTCCACGTCCAGTTTCCAGGCATGGGTTCAAGGGAATCTTTCCTTGCCTTAGCAGATTCCTATATTATATTCCAGGAGCTGACCATATAACGAATGCCCACCTACAAAATTACTTCTCCTGCTGTTTACAGCGCACCATGGAAAAGAAAGAAAAGGGAATGTAATTTCCATACCTCTTTGGGCTGCCGGAGTCCCTCCTGGTTGATGAGGAGGGGAGTTGTGTGTCTGTATGATGTGCTGGGGGACGTGTGCATGTGTGAGTATTTGTGCATGTGTGTGTATTTGTGCATGTGTGTGTAGGACTGGGAATATAGACTGTTTGACCTTTTAAAGAGCCCGGAGTTTACTCTAATGAACAAATGAATACCTGTAATTACCATGCTTTCTGAAAGACTGATAGTAATAATGTAAAAAGGAAGCGTGTTGAAGGAGTCACATTTTTCTACACTGAAAACATTCCTCCACCAACTGCACACACAGCCCGTACCAGAAGCACACAGCCCCTTCCCCACTAAGGGGAACCGTTACCCTCTTGGTTTCTCAAGTCAGTGATTTTAATGATTTGGGGTTAAGCTGTTTCCAACCTCAATTATTCTGTGTCCCCCTGAGGGATACCCTACACAAACTCTCTGACCTATAAAAAGGTTCTGGGAAATTGTGATCATATAACTCCACTCCCAGTGCAAACACCATGATAAATGTGCATACTTAGCACTTTATCAGAGGCAGAATTACATACCATGAAGAGAATCAGTTTTGACATCAATTGGAACAGCATTACTCCTAAATTCTAAATGTGGGCCCAGCCCTGAGCACATTACCTTTTCCAACTTTTCATTCATAAAAATTGGGATGGTAATTTTTAACTGATAGGGTTATTATGTAGGTAAACTGAGATGGCAAGTCTGTACCTTGTCTCTGGCCTGCGGTGACACTCAATAAATATAGATTTCCTTAGCCCATCCTTCCAAAAATTCAGTTTTAATGATTCTTAATGAGTCTAGCATAGTCTTATAAAAAGTGCCAGAGTTACAAGCTTAAATCCTGAGTCATATCACAATAGGATCACATTCATGACCTCAGACCTATAAACCTGGGAGAAAATAAGCGAAAGTCAACCCTTAATATCGGGAGAAAAAGTCTTGTGAATGTGATGAGCCACTGCGCTGGCAAATCCTGTTGCATCATAAACCCTACCGCGTTAAAGAGTATAGCATAAAACTTAAGTGAGCCCTTTACTCTTAACAATTCTGTCCAAATAAGACGGTCTAGACTTTAATGCATCTACGTAATCTTTCACATCTGCTGAGAACCATGCTTTCTTAGACTTCTTTAGATTTCTTCCTTTCTACCATTACACTGAGTCGCTTTTCTTTTCAGAAACAGATTTTGCAAAGAAGCTAACTTTGGCGACTTCAAAGACCGCTGAGTGTGCGAGTGGCGGTGAGGAGGGTCAGGGGCACCCACCGGCTCCCAGCCAAGCGACCACGCCCAAGGCCAGGCCCAGTCTAGATTCCTGCTGCAGAACGACCACCGCCATGCCACAGCTCAGACCCAGGGCATACAGCTCCCGTGGTGCTGTGAGCCTGCCGTGCCGGGCAGGGGACCTCAGCCGGGGACACCGGCTAGAAGGATCCGTGCCAGGAAAGTAGTGTTGGCTGCATCCCGACGCTGCTTCCAACAGGTGGTTTACCCGTCCGGTGTGGAGAACCGCATCTCAGAGGGAAAGGATTACATCTCACTGCAGCACATTTTCCTTCTCCAGTGGAGACCGGTAGTAGACCCACTTTACGAAGGAGAGGGAGGAAAATCAAAGTGATTATGGAACAGGCCATTGGTAGAGGTGGGGATTATATTAGGATTCTCCAGAGAAACAGAACCTAGAGGGGATGTGTGTGTGTGTGAGTACGTATGCATAATATATGTCTGTGTGTAATATGATAATTTATCTAGTAGGAGATATATGTATATATGCATATACTATATACATATATGAGGTTGGTATATGTACATATATATGTGTGCATATATATAAGGTGGACATATGTACATATACATAACACATGTGCATGTATATAAATGCATAAGGTGGGTATCTATACATAAAATGCATGTGTATATGTGGTATACATACATATCCATATATGAGGTGAGTGCCAGGTGTTCAGACATCTACCTCATGGATACATATCCTATGGACATACATGTATACACTAGTTTGCTTGTGCGACACATGCATGTGTCATGTCTATACAGGCAGGTGCCACGTATATACATGTGTGTGCATGTATATGCTGGAAGCTTGGTGGGAGTTTCCAGGCCAGGTGGTTTTTCCAAGCCTGAGAGACAATGGAATCACCTGAGTACTGAAAACATCTGGCTGTACCATAGTCCCAGAGGATTAACAGTTTTGGGGGTTCCTAGAAATCCATCAAAGCAATTCCCAGGTGATCTCGCACCTGCACCTCTCTCCCGGCCCTGCTGGAGGCGCCTCCTGGGACCGTCCCTGGCTGCCTCCTCTGGCTGCCTCCTCGCTGCTGCAGCTCAGGGGGCCACTTTCTTATCTTGCTCATTCCCTTGGGTGGAGACTGTCTGCAGAATGTGGGGTGGGCCCCTTATGGGCGTCCTGGGGAATCTGTCTTAGAACATCAAACTCATGTCACTTGTCACCTCAGGAGTTTCAGTGACCAGGCCTGGTCTGAGCTGTAATACTTGGGGTAAATGTATTCCCCTGTCACTCAAGAAATAAGACTTCGCCTGTCTGCACCCAAATTCATGCATCTGTTTAAATCCACATGGCTAATGCTTCAAGCACACGACCTGCATGGGCTCCCTGCATTTCCTCTCACTCACTGGAAGCTTCCTGAGACACTTACTCAGTGTGCACCAAACCCTCAGGCCACCACAAAGCCCGGACTCGGCTCTGGTCAACAGTGCATGCAAGATTTTTGTTTTAAATCAGGAAAAGAAAAGAACATTGACAGAGAAGTATTAGCTTGGTCATGTAGACCCAAACCTGCCCAATAAATACATGTGTATACTCATGCTCATAGCAGCACAATTCACAGTAGCCAAAGTATGGAACCAACCCAGGTGTCCATCAACAGATGAATGGATTACAAAGTTATGGGAAATACACACAATGGAATTCTACTCAGCAATAAAGAAAAGGAAAATTGTGTCATTTGCAGGAAAATGGAAGGACCTAGAGAACATTATGCTAAGTGAGATGAGCCAGTCACAGAAAGTGAAGGGACATAGGTTTTCTTTAACATGCACAAGCTAGGGAGTAATTGAGTACCAGAAGGACTCCAGATAATAGAGGAGAAACCTCAGTGGAGCCAGGGAGGTGGTCTAAGAGATGGGAGGGGGAAGACTGAGGTTCATTAATGGAAATACTAACATTGAATGTGTATACTTATGTGAAAATTCCAATGTCAATCCCAGGATTCTGTATTGGGAAGGGAGGAGAAGGGGGGGGGGGCGCCAAGTACTGTGTGCATGTATGTCATTGTCAACATGATTTATATAATGATGTGAGACTATAATGCACCAATAAAAGACATTAAGAAAACTTATAAAATGGAAGATGGAAATAAATAGGAGCAATTGAATTCACATTTTAAAAATCCTAACCTTATTCTCAAAAAAGTACCCAAGTTGGTTTGCAAAAATACAGAAGGGATTAGGATAAGCTTTGTGTAAAGTTAAAATAAGAAATGAGTGATAATAGAGACTCACGGAAAATAAATTTGGCTCTGAGCTTCCTAGCACCAAAGCAAAAAGGCAAAGAGGAGTGTTTACAGAGTGTATGCTATTTCACCATTAGTTTGATTCTAAAGATAAGAAAGCTACGATTGGACCACAAGATGTCTGAATTGTGAGTAACCTCAGACAAAGCCCGTCTCCTACAGTACGAACCCTGCCTCCTTCCAGGAAATAATGCACATGCATCAGCTTGTTCCAGGAACGAGACAATGTCTCTCCTGTGATCAGCAGGCAACCTGCCCATCTACCCCAGACCCCGGGGATCCCAGGCTAAGTCACTGCCCCGCCAATCAGGGTTAGACTCAGATTTACTCTGACCTTGACACTGGCCCTGTCTTTAGACTCTGTGTCAAGGCTACTGCATGTGCTGTGACAACCTCTGCTCTCCAGGGCCCTGTGGATCTTCTGAGTCCTTCAATTGTATGCCAAACTTCTGCGGTTGACCTGATCAGCTATGACTCGTTCAGAAATGGTAGGACGGGAAGCTTTTTCCTACTTTAAAACTCCACGTTTACCCAAACTCCATCACACCACCCCTGCAGCATGAGAACATCGTACTGAGCCAGTACAATGCGAATACTTTCAGTATTATTATTGAATTATCCTTCATACCTCTGTCCCGGCCTGCTCCACTCCCCACAGATGCCTCTATTCAGTTTCCTGACTGCATGCCCCACTCCCTGGAAATCCTCATTATACTGAGGTTTCTCCTTATCACAGAGACAACATCCTGATGCTTAGACTATGGGGCTGAGTAAATCGGCTGACTTGTCTCATGCACCCTCTTCCTGGCCTCTGACCCTCTGCTAGAGCTCTTGGATTCTGCTTTCCTGGTTGCCTGTGCAGGATGATCTTTGGCTGCCCCAGCAAAGGCAGGGGGGTGCTGGGGCATTGCTCCCAGGGTTAGTTCAAGGCCACAGCCTGGAGTGGCCCTGCGCTTGACTCTGTTACAGTCTACAGACAGTTCTGTCTGTGCAGCGGCAGCTCCTGTCCTTGTCAGGATCGACATCAGTGTTGCCCACCCATGATGGGTTCTCTGATGCAGAGCGGGGGTCTGGCTCCCAGGACCTCCGGAGGGCTCCTGGTCCAGCCAAGCCCGGCTCAGAGTTGCTTCATGCTTCTCTGAGTCTGTTGTTTTCCAAATCCCAAGGGCATAAGCTGAGTCTGCTCTTTGGTAGCACACAAAATCTCCATGCTTACTGGTTTTTTCATATAGCCAACCTAAATTCTTCCTGTGGCCTCCAAACAAACTTTCCCTCGTTCTGAACATGGGCATTGAGATCACTTATAATGGGGAACTTTCTCTGATCTCTTCAAGGTTCACAAGAGAAACCCCACAGGACGAGGGTTCTATGCAGGGCCGAATGGGGAATTGGGGCTTTCCTCAGGACCCTGTGATTTGAACTGGCCCAAGCCCCCTCTCCAGGCAGCCACACTGCCTCGGAAGCTGGAGTAACTGGTGACTTCCCGGTGTGCCAGCCCTTTCTGTTGCAGATACAGAGTGGATTTCCCCAGGTTTCATCTTCTTCTCAACCTGCAGGATGTCCCCTGAGAAATGACAGGTGACAATTCACACCCAGCTGAGGATATAAAGGTACCAGGTTCCACAAGACAATAAAGATAGCTCACCTAGTGCGGTATGCATGTATGTTCCCGTCACTCTGAACTACATTATGATGTGAGGCTGCAATGCACCAATCAGAGTATTAAAAAAGACTGGCTGGGTGTGGTGGCGCATGCTTATAATTCCAGTACTTGGGAGGCTGAGACAGGAGGATCTCAGGTTCATGGCCAGCCTCAGCAACTTAGCAAGGTCTTCTACAACCTAGTGAGACACTATTTTAAAAAAATGAGGACAGGAGGTGTAGCAGGGTCTGGGCACATTGACAACAATTGCTAACATTAATCGTATACCTACTATATGTCCAATGACGTCCTAAGTCATTTACACCCTGACCCTAACCCTACAAGGTAAGAAGCCATTATTAGCCTTGTGTTATAGATGAGTAAACAGAAGCACTCAGAGGTATAGATACTCACCCCCAAATTCAGAGATAATAAACTCTAGGGCTGGGATTGGAACTCAGCCAACCTGGCCCCGGAACCTGCCCTTGTGAGTCCACGAGTCTGACTGCGGCCCTCCACACACACTGAGCGTGAACATCAGTGACTCTTTACTCACAGCGTGACCTGGGGAAAGTGTCTGGGAAATGTGTGCGCCAGACCCAAAAGACACTGCGGCCCTGGGGCTGCAAGAGTAGGAGTTCAGTGTCAGGAATTCGGCAGCTCCAACCTGGAGGAGACGCCTGTGCAGAGCAGCCGACAGGGCGGCCGCCTGGAAGACGCCAGCCGAGAAGCTTCCTGAGGATCCAGGGAGCTGGCAAAGGTCACGTGAGACAGAACCCGGGGGCAGCGGCGTTCCGAGGGGAGCAGGTGCCATCCTGTGTCTGGACTTCCCCTGTCCCCTATCCTGCTCCGAGCATTTAGACCAGGAGTGAAGAGAAGTGACCAGCAAGACTTGCCTCCTTGTAAGCTCGCCCTGCCAGATAGTGTGGGGCTCAGAGAAGCCACTTCAGCCCTGGGGGAAGGAGGCCTGCGGTTATTTGCCCTGTGTATAAGTGTACAAGGCAGGGTTGTTTCTGTGAGATCATGGCCAGGGGAGCAAACTTTCGGATTGTAAGATAACTCGTGAGTTGTTCTCTCTCTTTTTATTGTTTTGGTACTGGGGATTGAACCCAGGGACATTCTACTTCTGAGCCCTATTTTTAAATAATAATGATAATGATAATAATAATAATAGTTGTTTTTATTATATTATTATATATTATTATTGTTATTTGTGTGTTTGAGCTATACTCCCAGCCCTTTTTAATTCTTTTGTTTTGAAACAGGGTCTGGCTAGGTTGCAAAGAGTCTTGCTCTGTTATTGATGCTGTCCTTGAACCTGTAATCCTCCTGTCTCACCCTCTCAAGTACTAGGATTACAGTTGTAAGCCACCATGCCTGGCTCTAAAGGTTATACTTTTAATGATTATAAAGCACCACTTTCCTATTCGGTCCTGGCCTAATGCCAGCCCCCCCCCCCCAACACACTTTGTTCTGCTGTAGACGGGCTTGGTGGCCTGGCAGAACGTCCCACAGCAGGGGTCAGCAAGCCTGTTCAGCAAAGGGCCAGACAGTAAATACGCTCAGCTTTGCAAGTCATATGATCTCTGCTCAACTATTCAACTTTGCCATCAGAGCATGAAAACAGCCCGAGAGAAGATGTAACTGAATGAGCTCAGCTGCGTTCCAATAAAACTTTATTTACAAAAAGCAGGTGTCCAGATAAACTCACCTATTGTTTGTTGGGTCCCATTCTGTAGCAGCCAACTAAAGCCATTTGTGAATGATAATGCCATTCTGATTGCTGTTTCTTTGATCAGAATCATATTTGCTTATCTATGGTACTGGGAACTGAACCTAGGGGCATTCTACCTCTGAGCTACACCCCCAACCTTATTTCGTATTTTGAAAAAGGGTCTCGCTAAGCTGCTGAGGGTCTTGTTAAATTGCTGAGGCTGGCTTTGAATCTGAGATCCTCCTGACTCAGCCTCCCGAGTACTGGGATTGCATGCATGCACCACCATGCTTGGCTGACTGGTATCTTTGATATAGATTATGCGTCTCGATCTTTGGTGGGGTAACTCTGTGTTCTGGATCCAATCTTAGGTAAATTTCTCAAACTGATTTCACCCTAATATTTTGATATCATGCCACATTTAGTGCCTTGTGGCAAGGTCTCAAGGTTGTTTCCACAGATATCCAATACTGATTCGAACTTAATTATAAAATGTAATGGGAATGGGAATAATACCCACCTCTCTGGCTACCTGGATTATATCATGCTTTGACACTTAATACTAACAGCTATTTTACATAAGATTGCACTGTGGAGGAAGGCATGGTTGAGTGTGTGGATAACTGAATCTGTAGTCTAGGCTTAAAATTTTCATGTTTTCCAGATTCAAGACAAAGACCTGTAGGTTCAATTTCCTAGTTAAATGTTACAAAATTTCTGATTTAACCACTCTAATTCCTAAGAATTCTTTAAAACGTATTTTTAATGATTTCAATAAAAGTTGCTTTAGACCATGATGTCACCCATCTGTGCTTCAATATTGTAAAAGAATCTCAAAATGATTTAAGACATGTTTCACTATGTTATAGAGTTGTCAATGCCAAGAGTAATTTTTTTTTTTTTTTATTGCAGAACATTCCCCGACAAAGAAGGCTGAATGACTTATCTGAACCAGCAAGTAGAGTTGGAAACAGTTGGAAAAGTTGTAGAAAAATGTGTTAGACAGCCAGGTTGTGGCAGAGGCTGGGATTCTGTAGTCAGAGGCAGTTCTCCATGTGCCATTTTAAGAAATATCTTGGCTTTCAGTGCAAGTTAAAATTTTATCTTTCAGGGTAGAAGCCTGAAGTCAAGACAAGCTTTTTCTTATTAGGCTCGTCTCCAGTAGTTTTATTGAAAGTATAATTTAAAATATAATGACCTGAAAACATCGGGCAACTTATAAGTTATTCTTCTTACTTATTAGTAATAATCCTTTACTCATGTGAGGTTTTTAAATAGTTGTGATTCTAACTAATGGGCATGACCTTTGACTTTTTACTGACTCTAAGATGCAAATGAGACAATGTGATGGATTCTCTCTCCCTTTCTAAAGGCTTCTAATGAGAATTATGTTCTTCTGAGAAGGAAAACAATAGAAAAAAACTGATGGAGACTTAAGAAGAGAAACAACACTGCAGTGATTATTTAGCAAGTTGATGAGCTTATTAATTCTTTCGCTGTAACTTAAAAAAGGTGGTAGGTCTCATATGCATAATTCCAAATTATCTTGCTTCTTATTCCTTATAAAGCATCCAACATAAGGAAATTTCCAATTTAGTAAGAGCCAAATCTTATAAGAGGGAAAGGCTGGAGAAGTCATTTCATAACGTCCAGGCACTTATGGAAATACAGAATATTTAGTTCAACATATACCTGTTCTTTCCTGAGATACTTACAGGAATCCTTTCTAATTTCCATAGGTTTTAAATTACTCTAATTTAATGGTAGTGGCGGTGGAAGGGCAGGATAAATCATGATGTGAAGGAGCAAAACGGAATAAAACTAAGAATGAGTTAAGCTTCTGAAGAAATTCCGTATGTTTAATTAACTTTTGATGAGGGAGAGTACGGAGAAAGTACATCATTAAACATTCTGAAAATCATGAGATCCATCAACAAAGTCAATAGAAACATTTTAAAATGTGTTTAAAAATTACATTTCCTCTTTCTCTTATTCGAATCACATAAATTTTATAAATACTTGAAACCAAACACACACCGAGTGAAATTAAGAAATGGCTTTTTTTTTTTTTTTTTTTGTGGAATGAGATTGCACAGCTTTAAAAATTATTCAAGGACCATGAGCATGTGGAAGGGGCTCAATATCACTAATTATTTGGTAAATACAACTCAGAATCAGAATAAGCTACCACTTCACACCAACTAGCTTTGATATTATGGAAAAAAAGATAACCCAGAAAATAACAAGCATTGACAAGGATGTGGAAAAGCAAACTCTTGGGTACTGTTGAAGGGAATGTGAAATGGTCAGTCACTGTGAAAAACAGTGTGGCGAATCCTCAGAGACGTAGACCTACAACCATCGTATATTCAGCGGTCCCATTTTTGGGTTTATACTCAACAGAAATTAAAGTAGGGACTAGAACAGATATTTGCACACCCATGTTCTGGGCAGCATTGTTCACAATACGCAAAGTGTAGCTGCAACCCAATCTTCACAGAAAAGTGAATAAAGAAAATGTAGCACATCCCTATAATGGAATATTATTAAATCTTAAAAGGAAAGTGCTGGCTTCCACTACAACATAGAGAACGTTATGCTGATTCACCAGCTAACCATGGGTATTTTCAGTCTCTATATGAAGCCATTGAATCTGCAGCTTGCCCCTGACTATTAGGGTGAAACTGCATTCGTCTTTGTCTAAGTAGAAAGAGAAAGGAATTGTATTCCCTTGCAAGGGTTTGGCCTTATCTTCATCCAGCAATGTGACCGTGTCGCAAGGTCAGGGGACAGGTTGAGTTTGCATGGCAGTCATGGTGACACCTCCGAGACACGCTCCAAGAGACTCCTCTGGTAGCCTGTAATCCCAGGAGACTGACAGAGGGGGATTACAGGTTCCAGGCCAGTTCCAAAATAAAAATAAATAATAATAATAAATAGTGCTTGGGGTGTAGTTCAGAGGTAGAACGTCCCCAGGTTCAATCCCTAGTACTATGCGTGTGTGTACACACACACACACACACACACACACACACACACACACACACACCGCCTTTTGGGGTGGCAATGGGTGGTGAGGAGCTAGGTGGTGGGGGTTCAGTGGAGGACGGTGCGTATGCTAGGTGCAGACTGGACCGCTGAGCCATCCCCCCTGCCCTGGAAATACCTTTTCAGAACTTGTCTCCAGGCCCCGGGTTCTCGGGCCCCGGCCTTTCTTTTTCTCTGGAGACGCTTTTTTCTTGAGAAGTGCAGTGAATCTTAATCAAAAGTATGAAGAGATTTTTTTCCCTCACAGCCTCAGAATCCTTGCTAACAAATCCTTTGGCCTTAAATTTCCAAAATGTTCCCTAAATTACATTCTAGAAGTTCCCAAACTGGACTGTTAAATTTTTCCTAACTAAGTAATTAAAGATCCACTGAGTGTGCTGCACTTGCTTTTAGGAAGGAAAAGAAACTCCTGCCTGAATACGTGTGTGTGTGTGTGTGTGTGTGTGTGTGTGTGTGTGTGACTGGGATTGAACCCAGGTACATTCTACCCCAGAGCTACACTCCCAGACCTATTTTTAATTCTTTATTTTGAAACAGGGTCTCACTACATTGCGGAGGGCCTCACTAAGTAGCTGAGGCTGGCCTTGAACCTAGATCTTCCTGTCTCAGCCTCCCAAGTACTGGTATGACAAGTGTGTGCCACCACGCCCGGCTCTGAATACTCTTTAGAATACTGGAAAAAAAGAATTAATGCCACAGTGGGAGAGAAGCATGTACAACCCTCATCCCTGCAGACCCATGTTTTCAAACAAGGTAACACAGATATTTATGTACAGAAACAGAGGAGCGTATATCTCAAAGGGAGGGTTGGTATTCTACCTTTCAGATATTTCTAATTTACTAAACCAGATATGGGCCATTAGTCTCTTTTGAGATATCTTGGGTCTCCTATCTAAGGTAGGACGATTCAGATAATACATTCTTTTCTTCCTTAAAAAGAATTCATAGACAAAAAATTATTCACTATGGGCAGCTCCAAATACTATGAAATATAAGTTTATTTTCCATTATATTTTGATATCATTTCACAACTCTCAATTCCCTTTACTTTTTTCTACTTCCTGGACATCTCTCTTTATGTTCTCGGGAGACCTCTAATTCTAACCCACTAGACACCTGCTCTCTGGAAAGGATCTTCATGGGATATTTATAACTTAGAAAATTACTTTTAGGTGACAGCAAGTTTATTTCACAGTATTAAATTTTAAAATATCAACTATAATACTTACAGAAACTTCTCAATATACTACAAATAATAATCATTTCAAGTTTTTGGAACTCCTTGGATAATTTTTAAAAAATTTTGGAAATATGGCAGATCTCAAAAAGATATATACTAAGCTGTAAATACAAAACATTACAAAGGACACACATGAAGACATTGCCAGACTTTAGAAATAACACAGACACGAATTCTTGAAGCCTTTAAAACCCTTTCCATGCAGCCAGTTGATCATGCGATCCTGGCTGGATCACTGAGTGACTGTGTCCCTGGATTTAGTTTTAATGATTCTCTTGTTTTCTTTCATAGTTTTACAAATGTGTATGTGTACATTTCAGATTTTGCTATGTTATGTTATTTATTTATTTATTATTTTTTGTGGTGCTGGGGGTTGAACCCAGAGGCATTCTACCTTCCAGCTACACCCCCAGTCTGATTTAATTTATTTGGAAACAGGGTCTCACTAGGTTGATGAGAGTCTCACTACTTACTGAGGCTGTCCTTGAACCTGAGAACCTCCTGTCTCAGCCTCCCAAGTACAGGAATTGCAGGCATGCACCACCACGCCCAGCCATATTTTGTTTTATAATGGGAATTGAACTCGAGGACATTCTACCTCTGAGCTACACCCCTGGCCCTATTTTATTTTTTATTTTGAAATGGGGGGGTCTTGCTAAGTTGCTGAGGGTCTCGCTAAGTTGCTAAGGCTGGCTTCAAACCTGTGATCCTCGTCTCAGCCTCTCAAGTACTGACATTACAGGCATGCACCGCCACACTTGGCTTAGCTTCTGCTTTTTAAAAAGTTTATATATGAGTGTCATCAAATGAAAATAGCTATCTTTATTCAATTGTGGCTTGTTTTTAGGCTCAGCATTCTGGTTTTTGAGATTCATGTAGACCTGTGTCTAACATACTGTAATCCACTCATTTCTACTTCATATGTGTGTCCATAGCATGAATATATTACGATGAATCAACATATTGCAGTCTACGGTTGATGGACATTTGGCATGTTCTTAGAGGAAAGGGACGGCATTCATATTTCCACATGGATCCGTCACACCATACTCTAAACGAACTCCTTCCCATATATCTGAAATGTTAGCTTTGTCACTTATCTAATTCGTACTGGGGATTGAACCCAGGAGCCTCCCATCTCCGAGCTACACTCCCAACCCTTTTTATTTTTTTGAAACTGGGTCTAAGTTTCTGAGGCTGGCCTCAAACCTGTGATCCTCCTGTCTCAGTCTCCCAAGTGCTGGGATTACAGGTTTGTGCCACCATACCCGCTTTGAAATTTATTAGTTACCATTTTTGTGCAAATCTCTTCTGGGTTCTCTAGTATGTCTTATTTATCTATGCACTGCGTGGTCTTGTCTCAATGATTAGAAGTAATCATTAACAATTAGAGGTGAATAATAATAAAATAGGCGCCACTGCAAGCAGTTTTCACAGGTTAACTCATTTATTCCTCATTTTTCCCATGTGAAGTGGCCATTTTTATTATATAGATGAGAGATCTGAGCTCAGATTGTAAATATTAGCTAGACCATACAAGAAACTCAATCTACCCACAGAGACTGTACAATTAGATGCGATACAAATCATACTCTTATTATAAATCATAATGTATTTGGTGAAGCAATGTGTTAAGTCAGGAGCACGCAAATTTTATAAACATATTAAGTTCCATGCAAAACAAAAACTATTAAAATTTTCATTGACATTTTACTACATTTGCATATAAATTTATATTATTGTGTTTCCTATCCATTAACATCACATTTTTCTTCATTTCTTGGTATTAGATAATGTGTTTTGTCATGTTTTACAATATTCCATAAATTTTATATCTTTTGTTAAATATATTCCTAGGTGTCTTGTATTATTTCTTTTTCTCTCTTCTTTCCTTTTTTTTTTTTTTTTTGTACTGGGGATTAAACCCAGGGTCATTCTACCTCTGAGTTAAACCCCAGCCTTTTTTTATTTTTTATTTTGAAACAGGGTCTTGCTTCTTGCTAAGATGCTAAGTATCTAACCAAGTCACTTGAACTGACCTTGAACCTTCAGCTTCCCAAGTACTGGGACTATAGGCATGCACCACCAAGCCCAGCTTCTTGCATTGTTTCTGCTACAGAAAATTGTAATTAGTTTAATGTTACATTTTCTGTTTATTGCTGTATGAGGAAACAAAACCGACTTAAAAAGTTCTCTCTTGCTTTTGCCAAGGTGGAATAAAAGAAGCCAAATCTACCCTTCCTCCTTAAACAAGTAGGAAAACAGACAAAATATATGAAAACAATAGTTTTTGGACATTGTGTGGTGCAGGACAGAGCACCGTGGTTGCCGAGAGAATGAAAACGAACGAGTCAGCCCCAGGACTGTGCGGTTACACCTGGAGGGAGTTCCTCGGTCAGAGTGCAGGGAGGAGGATACAGCCCAACAGGGCTCGCAAGCCACTTTGAGTTGGGAAGACAGAATTCGTGTTTCAGAGAGGCACAGGTAGAATTTGAAGGGCAAAATGTCACATAAGGTGCTGCGCAGAGATACGAAGATATGTGGATAATTTTCTCTGATAACAGAACTAAATTGGAAATCCATAAATCTAATTTAATTTTAATCAAGTTAGAAAGATATTTAAGGAATATCCCAACATTTGGAAGTTAAGCAACAAACATCTAAATGACCTGTGGGCAAAGGTAAAACAAGGAAAATTATTACATATTTTGAATGCAAATGAATACATTTCATAAAAACTGATGTGATTTTGCTAAAGCACATCTGAAGAGAAAGGTCTAGTGTCCTATAACACAATGCAGGCTTATACTGTAAGTGTTTATGTTAGAAAATACTAAGGGCTCAAACCAATCGGTAAATATAATGTGAAAAGTTATAAGGAACAGAAATCAATGAAATAGATAAGAGAAAGCAATGGCAAAAAAATCAGTGCAACTTAAAGTCCATTCTATGAAAGGATCAATAAAATATACAGAACTTAAGCCAACCTAATTGAGAAAAAAGATAATTACACAGATTACTACTATCAGAAATGAAAGAAGGTATCGCCCAGGAAGGAACTACTATGGATGACTTTATGTTAATACATTCAACAACTTAGATAAAATCTACAGATTGTTTCAAAGATATGAACTACCAGAACTCACTTGAGAAGGTATAGGTAATATCCCTTATGTATAAAATAAATTGAATTAAGCCAGGTGTGGTGGCATATACTTATAATTGCAGTACTTGGGAGGTTCAGACTGAAGGATCACAAGTTTGAGGCCAATCTCAGCAATTTAATGAGGCCCTCAGCAATTCAGTGAGACTCTGTTTCAAAATAAAATAGGAATGAGGGTGTAGCTCAGAGGTAGCACACTCCTGGGTTCGGTACGTACATTCATACACACACACACACACACACACACACACACGTGCACACACACCCACACACAGATGGCTTCATCGGTGAACTAAAATAAACATTTAAGGAAAATATAACACAAATTCTATCCACATTCTTCCAAAAACAACAACAAAACAAAAACAAAAACAAGAGCAGAGGGAACATTTTCTCACTCATTCTATGAAGCCAGAATTTCCATAAAAAAGAATGAAATCCTGTCATTCGAGGGAACATGGACAGAACTGGAGGACCTCATGTTAAGTGACATAAGCCAGACACGGAGAGACAAGTTCTGCATGGTCTCACTTACATGTGGAAGCTAAAGGTGTTTCACAGAAGGAGAAATAGCATAGTGGTCCTTAGAAGCTAGCAAGGGGGAGGAGGGCAGATATTTTGTATCAAAATATAACTAGTGTCAAAATATAGTTAGGTAGGAGCAGTAAGTTCTAGTGTTCTACAGCACAGTAGCCTGACTACAGTTTACAACTATTTATATCAGAGAAGTTTAAAAGTTTCCAATACAAAGAAATGATAAAATATTTAAGGAGATGCAAATACTAATTATCCTGATTTGATCATTACACACATTGTGCATCTTTCAAAACATCACAGAATACCCGGGAAGTAGTACAAAAACCCTTACAGCTATCTTTTCCCTCCTCTTTCTCCTCCTCCTCCTCCTCCTCCTCCTCC